>CAUYSK010036957.1:0-55997 GCA_963575035.1 Avahi laniger | reverse complement strand
TGAGCTCAGGAATTCGAGATCAGCCTGAGCAAGAGCGAGATCCCGTCTCTACTAAAAA
Source organism: Avahi laniger (assembly GCA_963575035.1). Lineage (NCBI taxonomy): Eukaryota > Metazoa > Chordata > Mammalia > Primates > Indriidae > Avahi > Avahi laniger. The sequence goes on along the minus strand of CAUYSK010036957.1, from coordinate 55,939 downwards.
TAGAAAGAAATTAATTGGACAGCTAAAAATATATAGAAAAAATTAGCCGGGCATGGTGGCGCATGCCTGTAGTCCCAGCTACTCAGGAGGCTGAGGCAGAAGGATCGCTCGAGCCCAGGAGTTTGAGGTTGCTGTGAGCTAGGCTGACGCCACGGCACTCTAGCCAGGGCAACAAAGTGAGACTGTGTCTCAAAAAAAAAAAAAAAAAAAGATAAGGTGTGGGCACAAATTTTCAAGGCACGGGGGAGTGCTGCCAATAGAAAGTTTGTGCCACGCTGAAAATGCTCTAATCTGTGCTGTCGTAGGGTAGCTGTGAGCCGTGTGTGGCTGCTGAGTGCTGGAAATGTGACCAGTGCCACTAAGGAACTGAACTTTTAATTTAAAGTTTAACAGCTGCACGTGGCTCATGGCTCCCCTACTGGACGGCTCAGGATCGGGCAACTCCAGACTGCAATCCCGGGGTACTCACGCTTTTTGAGCTACAACTCACAAAACATTCTGTCATTTTGTCAGAAAGGCTTCTACCACACAGCTACCTGGTCCCTGCTTCTACAAATCAAGGCTGCCCAGCACCCTCAAGTCAACTGTTTCTTTATAATTCAAGGCCATTCAAGAAAGAGTTGCCAAACTCCTGCTCTAGGCTGGCACCACATCAGATGTGGAGGACAGGGGCCTGCCATGCTTGTCCCTGCCCTCGAGGAGCTCGGAGTCTGGTGGGAGAGGAGACGCATCATACATTAGGGGCCACAGCAGAGAAGACGGGGGCAAGAGCCAGGTTTATACGCGGTCCGGGACTGACGCGGCTGGAGGAGTCAGGGGCAAATGCAGAGACGAGGGGAACTGACGTGGTGTCACCACACTGGAGAGTTTGCAATTTGACGTCCACTGTCGCATTCGTGCCTCGATACAGCTCTGTGTGGGAGGCTGGGCCTGGACTGGTTTCTGGTTTTCCGTGCACTGGACCCGCATCAGCACGTTCTTCCAGAAGTTGCAGTGAGTGTGGGCCACAGCGCTAACCCCCGGGATGTGGAAGCCAAGATCCGCACGGGGAGGGAAGGCAGAGCTGGCTTGGACTCTCCGATCAGTGCTCCCCTGAGTCCTCCACAGCTGCCTCTTGGGAAGGTTCGCTCCGGACCCAGCCAGCCCAGAGTTGTTTTCAGTCGAGGACTTGGAAACCAGATGATCCCGAAATCCTCCAAAGGCCCCTCTCGTAAATCTCTAAACTTTCTGGCAGCTCTGACGGGATCCTTCGCCCCCTTCCCGGCCACCTGGCCCCCTCCGGAGGCTATGGAAGACCTTTGCTTTAATGACATTTCCCTGTAATCCCTTCAGTTCGATTCCGTACTCTCAGGGCCTGCCGCGGTGGCCCACTCTCGCCTGCCCTACTTTCCTTTTCTCTGAACCATTCTCTGATCTCATGGTTGGTTCATTTTGTCCATCTTGGGAGGCATTTCTCTGCACTTCCTGAAGGTACTCCTGCCTGGGGGTCTTTGGGCCTTCAAAGCCCAGACGGTTCCAATCCTTCCACCCCGCCCCTTGTTAACACCGAGCCCAGGTCCGCAGCCATCGCGTCCCCCCTCCCTCTCTCCCTCGTTCAAAGCCTCCTCTGATTGCTCACAGGGGTTCGGAGCAAGAGGCAGGGAACACCGCGTTGCAAAGGAACACTTCCTTCCTGAGCCCCAGGAGTAGATGGGAGCCCTGACCCGGCCGGGGGGACTACAGAAATATCACGAAGGAGGTGAGGCTTTGGCTGCAACACAGGCCGTGGAGGATACCCAGGAGTCTACCAGGTGGGCAAACTGGGACGGGCACTGGAGGCAGAAGGAACAGCTGGTACAAAGGCTGGGCAGAGGGACAAGCATGCCATGCTTGCGAAACTTCGAGAAAGTCTGCACAAGTCGGGAGCTGGTGTGTGTGCTCCGGGGAAGGAAGGGAGGAGGGAGAGGAGAGAGGGCTGAAAACACAGACGCCAGCTCAATCACGAGCGTCCTACGGTGTCAGTTTGGGGAAAGTGGCCCTTACTCTGGGAGCAGGGGGCAGGTGGGGGAATTGTCTACCTAGGGCAGGAATCAGGGGACAGCAGATTCGGGAGACATCAAAACTATAAAAGTCAATCAGACTTGGCGCTGATTTGATGAGGGGATGAGGCAGAGGGAGGAGTCAGGGATGACTTGGGGATATATTGTGTACTGAGCTTTTGGCTATAATGGGGGCCGGCAAACTTTTTCATAAAGGGCCAGTGGTACATACTTCAGACTTGCAGGCCATATGGCACTGCAAAGCAACCATAGACAACACGTAAATAAATAGGCATGTTTCAACAAAATGTTTTTGTAGGAAAACAGGCTGCCTCTGGGCCATAGTTTGCTGAACCTTGAGATATAAACAACAAAACCATTTCAAGCCAGCTTTAACAATAAAGTGAATTGATCGGTCCACATAATTGAAGAGTCTGGCATTGTGGTGGGCTTCAGGCACAGTTCAATCAGGGTTTCAGCTTCTCAGCCCTGTAATCTTCCATGCATCAACTACATCCTAAGGCTGGCTTCTCTCAGGCACGCAGAATGGCTGTTCCAAACAAAGAGTACCATCAGGGGCATGAGACAGGACTGCCGTTTGAGCCCAGTCCTAAGAGCCACTTTGATTGGATCGGCTTTTCTCACATGCCCATCCAGGAACCAATCATCGTGCCTGGGGGATGGAACGCACTGATTGGCCTAGCCTAGATCATGAGCTCTATGCCCTGATTGGTTTAGCCTGGGTGGTGAGCCCTATGCCCTGATTGGCCTAGCCTGTGTTGTGAGCTCTATGCCCTGATTGGCTTCCTGAGTCCTGAGCTTCCTCCTCAAGGGAGCAGTAGAGTCAGTTTCCCTAGAACTGTGTGGCTCCCTAATGAAAATCAAGGTCTGGTGGGATGGAAAAAGGGAGGTTTTGCAAGAGAAATGAAAACATTTGTTCTCACAAAGACTTGTATGTAAATGTTCATAGCAGCATTATTCATAATAGCCCCACACTGGAAATAATCCAAATGCCCATCACCCAGGGAACAGATAAAGAAAATGTGGTGTATCCATAAAATGGAATATTACTCAGCACTAGCAAGGAATGGTATGTGCAACGACACAGAGCAACATCAAAACCATTTTGCCGAGTGGATGACGCTAGACACAAAGACTGCATGATACATGTTCCCATTCATACGAGCTTCCTAGAAAAGGCAAAACCACAGAGACAGAAAGCAGATCGGTGGTTGCCTGGGGCCTGGGGTGGAAGGGGATTTACTGCAAATGGACAAAGGGAACTTTTAGATTGTGGCGTTGGTTGCACACTGTATAAATTTATTAAAACTCATTACAGTGAATACTTAAAATAGGTGAATCTTACGGTGTGTACACAACACTTCAATAAAGCTGTTTTTTAAAAGGGCTTATGGTGGGGCGGAGTGGGGAGTGCTGGATGCAGACACAGGGGCCACTCCAGAGGGTGATGGTGCCACTCGCTAGTCAGGGGACAGAGTGGCAGGGCAGGTCTGCGCGCAAATGCGGAGGGGCAGGCGGTGCTTCTGGGACCTTGGGATGCTGACCACGAGAGCTCCAGGGAGAGGCCAGGGGTGGAGCTGTGGGTTTGGGGACTGCGGGTGTCCAAAGGGACACTGATGCTATGGAGTCGACAAGTCCCCCAGAGAGAGTGTGGCCTGAGAAAAGAAGCCAGCCAGGACAGAACTCCGTCCTTCCCACTGCCGTCCCCGCCCCACCCCTGCTGGCCTCCCGTTTTGTTCTCCACAGTTGTCAAGGGTCAGTGGGGGAAGACAGCAGGCTCTGGAGGGAGCTGACCTGGATGCCAAACCCACTTCTGCCACTCACTTGCCGGGTGACCTCAGGTGAGCCGCTCCAGCTCTCGGAGCCAGCCAGATAGACGTCATGATGGCCACCTGCCAGGGCTGTGGGGAGGAGCAAACTGGACATTCTACGCAGAGCTGGATCCATCGGAAGCACTTGGCAGGTGCCAGCCTCATGTCCCCTGCCATGAGCCAGCCATCAGAGGCTGCTGCAGCTCATTGCCTCTGCTGGCCCCTCTTCCTCTGTTGGTCCCCTAAACGTTTCTGTTTCTCAGAGCTCTGAATGGCAAAGTGGCAGAACCAGGTTCCACCCAGCTCAGCTCCAGCTCCTGCTACCAGGGTCAGTCTCCAACACAAGGCCTCAGCCTCCCCAGCCGTACAACTCTTGGACCCCTTGTGGCCACCACATGCTGAGCTCTGTAACCAGGTGCTTATAGGAAACACTTCAGCCCTTTGTGGTGGAAACAAACAAGAGTCCTCAAAAAAGTCATCAGCAGATAAAAGGATCCAGGGTTGGGAAAAGGGCGGGAGGGGCCTCCACCCTCACGCCGGGTCCGGGAGGAGTGTGCCCGGGCAACAGAGCCAGGACCAGCCCGGATGCAGACTCAGCCACTTTGCAGGGACAGCTGAGGTCACCGTGTGACTCCTGCCGGAGCTGCCTTGTCTCAGTCATCGCAGCAGGACCTGCCACAGGGCGGCGTGAGTAGGGTGGGGTCTTCCTCTCTGAGCCACGGCTCCCCAGTCTGCAAACCCCTCCAGGAAAGCGGCTCTGCGGGCCCAGCTTTCCCCCTACTCCCGGCTCTCAGCTCATCAGGACCCCTGCGCCCCACTCCCCGTCTCCCACGGCTCCAGGTCCCCTGGGGCCTCCACGGGCTGCCCCAGCACCTCCATGGAAGACGCCAAAAGGATGACCCACGAGAGTCAGGCTTCTCCATTCAGCACTGCCCGCTTGACCTCTGCACTTGGATGTCTGAAAGATACCCAAGCCCACCGTCTTTCCCTCTTCTCCCCTACCCACTCCTCCCGCAGTTTCCCTGTCCCAGCTGATGGCAACTCCAGGTTTCTTCCCAGAGCAAAAACCTTAGCATCTTCCTGGACTCATCTCTCTCACCTCACATTCAATGCACAGGCGACCCTGCTGTCCTTGCCTTCGAAACATCTCCAGAATCCAACTACCCCGCCCCACCCCCAACTCTGCCTCGCCTGGGCTTACGGGGCCCACACGGTCCAGCCTCCGTGCCCCTGTGACCTCCCCTCCCATCACTCGCCCACCACACTGTCCTTTGCCCTGCTCCAGCCTCCCAGCTGCTCTTTAGTCACCCCCGCTCCCACCCCAGGCCCTTTGCACCACCAGGAGCACTATTCTTTGGCTAACCACACGGCTCTTTCCCTCCCTCACTTCCTTGAGGCCTTCCCAGACCCAGACCCAGACCCAGACCCCCCATCTCAGCCTGCTCTTCGCCCTGCTTCATTTTGCTGTTAGCATTCGCTGCCACCTGCCACTACAGCACGTCACACCCACCGGGCGGCTCGGATGAGCCCCTACCCCTGAAGTCAGTTCCAGGAGGGAAGACATTGTCTCTTTTCTCTCCCGGTGCAGGGCTGCAGCCCCCAGCACAGTGACTGGGGCATAGCAGGTGCTCAATGAATATTTGTCGAACAAATGAAAGAATGAGACTTAGCACCCACTCTGCTGCCCGCCATTTGCAAAGTGCTGGTGACACGCCAGGTCCTGCCCGCCCGGCAAAGACGGCACGAAGACAATCGTGATCCCAACTGCAGTGGCAGAAACGGTGCCCCTCACTCCTCTGTGCCTGGCAAGTGGGGCCCCAACTACTCTGTGAGCAGCCTCTCCTATTCCCCCCACTTTACTGAGGAGGAACCGGAAGCTCCGAGAGGTGGGGTGACCTGCGGAAGGTCAGACGGCCAGCACGCCTTGGAGCTGGGATTAAAGCTGAGCTGTGTCTGGGCCCACCACTCTGCTGCCCTAGCAACCCTGCTGCCCTGGCCTGGAATCTCACTCCTCTGGCCTTCAGGATTCCAGAGTGAGGGGCTCACGGTGCTGGCAGGATGAGGTCACCCTGGTGACAGGGACAGCCCTCCCTCCCCCCACTCACCAGCAGCCTCCAGGGGCGGCAGAAGCCTCACAGCCCCGAGGGGAAGATCAGGCAGTGATGGTCTGTGTCCCCTCTGGCATCTGCAAAGGGGAAACTGAGCCAGGCTGGTCAGCACCACTCAGCACACATCACCTCCCTGCCACCTGCTGTGGGAAGCACTGAGTAATCACCTACTGTGGGCAGAAGCCTGTGCTGATGCTTATTGGAGCAAAGGCTGTCACCATCCACCCCCTCCCCAACTGCCGCCCCGGTGGTACAGCGGGCAAGCCCTTGTGAGCCATCGTATCACCTCGTTCTCCCCAAAGAAATGACTGATGGCTACTATCAGGCCCATTTTACAGATCAGGAAAGCAAGGCATGGGTTTTTATTAAGCACTTGCAAATCTAGACACCTGAGGAAGATGAATTCTGAAACTTAGGAAGGTTAGGGTGGTGCAGGTGCTGGGAGTGGGGGTGCTCCCCGGGGCCAGGAGAATGGATGAAGTCACAGGAGGCCCCCCATCACCCCATCCAGGAGGGACTGCTCTCCCCGCTGCCCAGACACTTGCTCCCACCTCCCGCAGCCCCCTGAGACACTCACCGCTGCCTCACTTGTGCCCCAAGTCCACAAGGAAACTGTCTCTCCAGCAAACAAGGAGAAACTGGTGCCAAGAGGGGCGCGAGGCCAGCCAGGCCAAAGGTCAAGCTGAGCAAAGGAACGAGCCAGGCTTGGCACACACCAGCCTCCTGCCTCCCTGTGCAGATCCCTTTCCTGTCCCCACGGCACCTCCCCCAGAGACATGTCACCTGGGACCCACTGGCTGAAAATGTGGCAACCGTGAGACACGGGTGCAGTCGTGCTCTTGGGGCCCGTGGGGCTGAGGGCTGGAAGCAGCACAGCTGTGCGCAGTGGGGCTGCTCCTCCAGGGGCAGGGAAGTGGGGCTGGGCTGGGGAGGCGCGCGTGTGGGGCAGGCAGCCCGTCTCCTGGGGATGCGGAGGAAGTTGTTCCCCAGAAATACCTTGGGGAACTTAGTTTCCTAATAAATAGCTATTAGTTATTGATGTAATGACCATACACTTCATTATCCAAACCAACATACTTATGATATTAAAAGGGAAGCTGTTAGTAATTACTCCACAACAGTCCTGAGCAAATCATGACATGGGGGTACATTATTTATTGAGCAACCTACTATGTGCCAAGATGCCTCCTGGACACTTTATATCCATCAGTCCTTTTTATCTTCACAATGACCCATGAAAAGGCACTGCAGCCACTCTGGCCTCCTTCCTGTTCCTCTCTTATGCCCCAGGGCCTTTGCACTTGCTGTTCCCTTGGCCTGGAGCCCCCTTCCCACTAATGGCTTGTCCCTTCCTTCATTCAGGTCTCTGCTCAAACATCCCCTCTTCAGACTGCATCCCCTACATCTAAAATAGCACATCCCCCCTTATCACTCTCTCTACCCCTGATTTGTTTCTCATCATAATACTTTTCACTACATGATGTTATTTATTTGTTTAGTGTCTGTTTCCTCTTCTAGAAAGTAAGCTCTGCGAGAGCAAGGACTTTGCCTATTTTGTTTACAGCTGAGCACAGCACTCAAAAGAGTGGCCATAATTCATAGTAACTGCTTAATAAATATTTGTTGGATAAATGAATGAAGAGTAATGGTCTCCAGTTAGATGAAGAAACAGAGCATGGCAGGCACTGCTAACCGTTCCCCAATATCTTTTCTTGAACTCCCGAATTTTAGCTGGGCACTTGGCCATCCAGGAAAAAAGTCTACATTTTCCTGCCTCCTCTGCAGACAGGTGTGGCCATGTGACCATGTTCTTGGTAGAGGATATAAACAAAAGTCTTATGTGCAATTTCCAGGAAAGTCAACATCGGAGGTCATATGTGCAATTGCTGCTGGCTGGGATGTGGGTGTGATGGCTGGAGCTAGAGCAGTCATCACGAATCATGAGGTGACACTCCATTATATGGAAGACACAGTAACCAGATAGGAGTCTAGGTTCTGGATGATCATGAAACCACCAATCTGGCCCTGAACCAACAACCCAGACTCATCTGTGGAAGAGAAATAAACTTCCGTCCTGCTTAAGACACTGTTACACTGTTATTTTGGGGTTCCCTGTCACTTGGAGCCAGAGTCCCAAAGCTTTTCCGTGAAAGTGCCAAAATTCAAACCCTGGCCATCAAGCATGTGCAAGCAGAAACTGTGTCTGTCTCATCTCCACAGCACCCCAAGGCTAGTACAGGACCTGGCCCATGGTAGGTGCTCAACAAATATTAGTTGAATGAATGAACAAACAAGCAAATAACTACTGAGTCTCTTGGCCTGGGCTGACGCTGGTACTCAGGGCCCCACAATCTGGCCCCATGTGCCCCTGACTCCTCTCTCACTGCACCTTCTATATACACTTGAGAGTTCCTCTCTCCTTCCTCTGAGCACCAAAAGCTTTGCTTCTTATGTGATAGTATCATACAACCCTTGTCAAATCCACAGACGCAGGGGATCAGACTCCCCCAAACGACCCCCTGGGCCGGGCCCTGGCTAGGAGCTGGGCAGATGTTACAGATGGGCTGGGCTCAGTCCTTCAGGCTCCGCTCCCAGGAGATCTGGGAGTTCTGTGTCAATGCATCTCCCCTGCCAGAAGGAGCACTCCGAGGGCAGGGACAGTGCCCAGCATGGGGACTGGCACAGACAAGGCTTAAGGAAAGAGGCAAAGATGGGAAATGCCAACACCACATGCTGTGGGGTGAGGGACTTGGCAATGTGCTCCCAAACTTCCCTGCTGTGCTGCCTGAGTTTCCACCACTGCAGTCTGTGCCTTGGGCTAATGTACCGAAGCCTCTGCTGTAAGAAACCCCTTCCCCACTGTCCGGGACCCCCGCCTCTACCATAATCAACTCATTTTTGGCCACTGCGACTTCAGCATGGAATCATTTCATACGCAGCAGATTTGAGGGCTAGGGTGTGGCTAGGCTGAGATGAGAGAAGCGGATGGGAAAACTGGGCCGGGGGGCAGGGTGGGTTAAAACTGGGTCTGGGGTAGAACAAATGGAAGGAAATAGAGAAAGGAAGTAAAGGGGCTTGTATAAGATCCAGCGTTCAAGGCGCTTGACAATCCAGATAAACCCCGCCCACTTCTCCGCATACATGTTCTATAAGCTCATCCCACACCACACATCAGGCACAACCTGTTTTTCCTGCCTGCACCACTTTGGGGGTTCTACCCCCCCATCCACAGAGCCATCCGCCAATCTCAGGTGGGGAGCATCCTCCCCGCTCTTCAAGGCCTGGCTGAAACACCACTGCCTCCAGGAGGCCTTCCCCGATGGCTCCTCCCTGGGCCCAGCACCTTGCTCGGGCTTCCAGTGCCTGTCTCCTCGAGGCCTGAGTTCTTGCTGAGAATGAGGGGGGCTGTCTCATCAGCATGGTCAGCCCCACGGCTGCAGAACAGTCTGCACCAAACCCCTCGAGGCAGCTACAAAAGCCTCCGGCCACTGACAAGCATGAGGTGCCCGTGACCATCAGACCCCGGGCTCTGCCCATAGAGGTTGGACTCTGGCTCCTTCGGGTGGTCTTGGAAGGCCCAGGAATCTGCATCATCAGTTCCCTCCAAGGGATGCCAATGCACGCTAAATTGCAAGGCCTCTGGCAAGGCAGGTGAGAGTAAATATCTGCTGGAATGAAAAAAGTGTAGTTGGGTGAGGAGGAGGCTGCCCCTGCTGCCCTGAAGAAAAGCCCTTGTGGTGGGGCTGGCAGGAGGATTCTGCTGTTTCATTGGACAAATATTTATTGGGCACCGACAATGGGTAACTGTAATAATAGCTGACTTGGCTGTACGCTCGTCTTGGGCAAGGCTCTGGCTGGTACCATCTGAGTCACTCTTCGAAACAAGCCTACAAGGCAATGGTGTCGTTCTCCCATTTCACAGATGAGCCTGAGGCTCAGAGAGGAGAAGTGACTTGACCAAGGTCTCACAGCCAGTAAGTGGCAGAGCTGGGGTCTGAACTCAGGCTAACTGGCCCCAGGGTCCACACTCCATTCACCGCCGTCTGCAGCAGACCCTGGGATATGATCATGAACAAAGGGCCCTGGCTCTGCATTGTCTGCCAGGGTGGAAGAGACACCACACACAGAAACAACACGTACTTTCAAATTACGGCGCATGTGCGGAAGGAGAAGTGATTCCTCCAGATGCCAATCGTAGGAGCACCTACTGCAGGTCTCTCTGAGCATGGCCCTTTGCCTCAGTTTTCTCATCTATAGACAGGAGGAGCAGGGCCAGATGATACCCACCACCCTTCCAGCTAGGACATCCCAGGAATCCAGCCTTCCTTTTTCTGGGCCTCAGTTTCCCCATTTGTAGAGAGGACTAGAGGGAGAGCAGAGCCAGTGGTGACCCCAGGTCCTAGGTCCCTGGGGTACCCAAGGCCATGTTGGCCTGGGGTTCCTGGAGCAGGGTCTTTGGGAATGCATATTCCCTCCATTTTCATGGGATGTCAATACCCAAGAGGGGTGTGGCGATGCTGAGATCTAGAAGTGGGACCCTGGCTTCTCCCCTCCCAGGAGGAAGAGCCTCTGTGTCCAGTGGACTCATTGTGCCAGGGGAAGGGGGACCCTTGGCTTTGCTGGCTCATCCAGGCCCCTGCTGCCTCCACACGGCAAGGATGAGGTGGAGGGTCTCATCCCACTGAAAAGGACCTGCCCCCCAGGGCCCCGGGGCCAAGGTCCACCAGGCGCTGTCCACGGTGCTGAAACCCCAGCCAGCCCTCCAGGACTGGGTTCCCCTTCAAAATACTTCCAAGAGCAGGCTCTGCACCTCGCTCAGGCTGGGGGCTGGGAATGGAGCAAGGAAGGTTAGTACTTGGGGACAGCAGGGAGCCATGGCCAGTCAGGCTCCATGCTTCCCAGCAGTGTGATCTCAGGCCGGCTCTTCTCGCTGTGCCTCCATTCCTCAAATGTAAACTGGGGACAACAACCATACGTCCTCCTGGGTCTGTGGTGAACAGTGGACCCAGTTGCAGCACACGGTGGACGGAGGGGCCCAGGGAACATGGGCTATTACTGTTAGATTGTGGACTTGCTATTTCGGGAGGCTAACTTTGCTTGAGTGCTTACTGTGTGCCTGGTCTTCCAAGAGCTTTACCTGCTTCTACCCCCAGCAGTCCAGTAAAGCAAGTACTAAAATGAGGACAAGAATACAGATGAACATTCTGAGGCTCAGAGAGGTAAAGTTAGCTGCCGAAGATCACACAGCTAGTGAAGCAGGGAGCAGAGATTCAGGCCAGTTAACCTTTGAAATCACAGAATCTATCCCACCCACTCCCACTGTCCACATTGAGGAACTATAAGGACCAGAAAGGGACCAGACTTACCACGAGTCACCCAGAAAATCCAGGCTTCTACTCCCAGCACAGACCTCGTTCTTCCCACCACTCCATGCCAGACTCCCCCGGCAAGGTGAACCCGTGCGGCCAGGACAACAGGCAGGCGGCTCCCTGTCCCCTGCTGGAGGGTCCTCTGTCAAAGCAGAGACATGAAGTGGCCCAGAGACAATGTGTATCATCAGCAGCCACAGGCCATCAGCCACTCGGGGCCCTCCAGTGCCCTTGCCAGCAGGCATCTGAGCGCCAGGGAGAGAGAGGGTGGTGCCAGAGCAGCACTGCTGGGGCCCCTCCAGCTCTGGCCTGGTTTCCCAGCAAGGAGAAGGCCCAGACATGCACCCAAGCTGCTCCTGTCCCAAATTTCCTGCTGAGCAGAGCATGTGCGCGCACACATGCACACACAGATATAGTTCAAATTAACCGGCGGGGGTGGGGAGAGGGTCCTGGCAGTCCCCAAATCCAATTCTTCCCCTTGAGGAGGTGCAGCCTTGACCTCTGCGGGTCAAGGGGGCAAGCAGGGCATTAGAAGTGGCGGCGCTCAGAAAGCTGGCCTCCCCTCCCAGCCCTGCTCCTTCACGCTGGGCGACCTTAAGCAAGTTATAAAGTTGGTCTGACATGCTGCCCAAACAAGGTTCCTGGCCTTGGTGTGGGATATCAAGGGATCACGGTTTCGAGACATTAGAATTGGTCACTGCCCAGAGAGGGATGAGTGGCTGAAATTAGAATCCCAGGGACAAAACCCAGCTCCTGGGGTTGAGTCCTCCTTGGCCACCCTGGGCCCAAGCCACGATGTCTGCAGCAGCTGTCTTCCCAGGCCCCCTGCTTCTCGCATGCCCCTCAATGTCATTTTCACGGGGGCCGAAGAGGTCTCTGTAAGATGTAAAACACAGCTCTGGCAGCCCCGGGGGCTTGCCAGTGCATGCAGGAAAAGACCCAAACCCCACTGAGGCCCAGAAGGCCCCTCAGGTCTGGTCAGTCCCCGCCCCTTCCTCTCCCCCAGCCCCTCCCTGAGCACGCCAGCCTCTGTCCCACCTCCAAGGCGTGGCCTCGCTGGTCCCACCACTGGCCCTCTCTCCTCCAGCGTTCACACAACCAGCTCCTTCTCATGCCTCCGGGTTCAGCTCAAATGCTACCTCCTCTGAGAGGCCTTCTCTAGCCGCCCTGAAGTCTGAGACGCCTCCCAGCACCGGACACTAGCTCTGGCTCTTGGTTTCTGCTGCCAATTAGGGGAAGAAGCATCTCTACTGGCGAAGGACAGGGGTACAAAATGTGTTTGCCAGGCGGCAGGTGTGTGAGTGTGTGACTCTCTCCGGCCACAAGCAGCAGAGTAACAAGTCCTGACACTAAAGAACTCCTCTGCTGAGTGGCCCTGGGCATGTCACCTGCCCTCTGTGGGCCTCAGTTTCCCATTGCCCTGTGGCAGAGAAGCCAGTCTCCGAGCCCTTCCGGTTGGCCGAGGCTACCTCCATTAAGGCCCCATCCTGCGCTGACCCATTTTTCCGAGGCTTCTCTGAGCTCAGACACTAGCTCCAGGCAGGCCCAACCCCATAAATCACAGCCGATGAGTCCACTGAGCGCGGCGGCTGCCGGCGCCCAGGCATTTTGTGGCCATTAATCAACATCGGTAGTACTGAAGCTGCCGCAGGTCCTGGCGGGAGCTGGGCCCGGCCTTCAGGACTGGGAACCTGCTGGGCTGAGGCTTCCAGCCACCAACACCCTGACAGGCCCCCACCCAGACACACTCACCTGCCCACCCTGCCTGTCCACCCCAGCCCATCCGGTCAACAAATGCCCCCTTTACTCTCTCTGGAGGCACCTCCTTGGCCTTCCAGGTCCTCACAATGGTACAAAGAGACAGGAGCCATCCTGCACCCCACTTTACCAAAGAAGAGTCTGAGGCACAGAGAGGAGGAGTGATGTGCCCAAGGTCACAGCAAGTGTGTGGCAGCCCCTGGCTCTGAGGCTTCTGACCTTTGGCCCCTCACTGGGGAGACCCCAGCCCAGGGAGAGGGCGTAGGGGGCTGAGCTACTGCCCAGCTCTGTCCAACCCCAGGAAGATCCCAACAGGCTGCTGTGCCTGTGTTCACAGGCCCCTCCTCGGACCTTCGGGGTCTGCTCCAGCCGCCAGGGGCTCCTGGGAAATTAAACCTCTAGTCCCCGACGCTCGATTCTGCGGACTGCCTCTGACCTCCCTCTCCGATCTGCTCAAGGAAATGAGGAGGAAATTGAATGGGGTGTCCCCAGAGAGCTGGGCCTATACTGCCAGCCCGCAGGAAGGCGGGGACTGTCGTGGTGCCCGCTGGGTGCTGAGGACGAAGCCCCAGCAGCGTCAGGAAAATGCTGGAAGGCGGAAGCAGGGGTGACAGGCCCAGCTCTTCCCCCAGTGTCTGGGCGACTCTGGGAGAGACCTGTTCTCCCATCTGTTCACACAGCAAATATTTACCAAGTGCCGACTGTGTGCACTCAAGCCGAGGGGCCGAGGGGGGCGGCAGCCTGTGTCCTGCCTGAGTGCAGACTCTGGGCGCTCTGACACCCCCTCCTCCCTGCGCCTCATTTCCTCATCTCCAAGACAGAATGACAGAAACTGTGCCTCTGTCAAGGGCTGCTGCGGGATCAAAGGCCTGCGGAGGGGTCGCACGGTGCCTGGCACATGGTGCGTACTCAGCGAGCGCCAGGTGTCACTGTCGTTGTCGTTATATGCCAGGCACTCTGCGAGGGGCCAGGGTGGAGCAGTCACTAAGACAGATGAGGACTCCGAGCTCCTGGCAAGGGGGAGAGACAAAACTGGCAAAACAACTGTATGTCGTGATAAGTGTCCCAAGCGCCTGGGACAGAGAAAACCAGGGGCCAAGACAGGGGTCACAGAAGGCCCCCCTGGAAAGGACACACGGGCTGAGAGTCCTGATGGATAAGAAGAACTGGGGGGACATTCTGGGCGGGGTGACGGCCCGGCACAGGCCCTGAGGGAGGCAGCAGCTTGGCAAGTGGCTAAGGACCTGAAAAGAGGGCAGCACAGCCAGGGGGAGTGAGCAGAGGGAGAGTGTTCCCTCTCCAGGCCTCAGTTTCCCTCTCCATACAATGGGAGCCACCACTGCCCTGTTTGCACCAGGGGGGCCTGGGGAGAGGTGGAAGGCGCTCAGGGAGACCTGGCCCGGCTTGCTGGCATGTGACCTTGGCCATGTCTCCTTCCCTTTTGGGGCTGACTCAAAGCTACGAGTGGTGCCTGACTCACTACTTTGGTGACAGCTAAGTATGCCACCCCCTCCACCCAGACTGCAGCACCTGCATCGAAGCTTTCTGGCTCCCCACAGCCCCTCGAGGGGTCTGAGCTGCAAGGATCCCTGGGGTCTCAGCTAGGAGGTAGGAGGGCTGTCCTGTCTAGGAAGCAGCTTCTCCCCCTCTTCTCGCACTCAGCCCTGCCCCCCAGAGACTCACAGCCAGCGGGTGGGAAGGGCTGGAGGCCACACCGACACCTGACCTGATATGGCCACTGCTGTGCCACAGGTGCCAAGGTGCCATGAGGCCAGTGGAGACCCTGACCTAGGCTAGGGGCATGTGGCCAGGGGTGCCGGCATGGGCTGGTGATAGCAGGAAGCCCCTGGTGGCTTCCTCCTGAGCTGCCCCGCTGCCCACCACCCTGTGCACTAGTGGGGGGGGTGAGGCACTCCCCAGAAACAGCACGCGAAGGCGGCCGCACGGTGGGCCAGGGCGGCGCCTCAGTGTGTGTGTGTGTACGCGTCAGGGACATCTCCGTCCTCGCCATCCCCACCTCCAGAACAGCCAGAATTTCCCCGAGAGAGAGAGGGAGGGTACCCAGGGACCGTTGAGCAGCCAAGAGAAAGGAGGCGCCGATGTTGGGATGTGGGTCCCCCAGCCCACTCTGCCTGGGGCTCTGCTCCCAGAAGGAGAGGGCGTTGGGGACTTAGGCTTCCCGCTCTCACAGAAGGGAAAAATCAAAACCTCCAGACCTGGCTGGGCCCGGTGGCTCACACCTGTAATCCTAGCACTCTGGGAGGCCAAGGTGGGTGGATCGCTCAAGCTCAGGAGTTTGAGACTAGCCTGAGCAAGAGTGAGACTCTGTCTCTACTAAAAAAAAATAGAAAGAAATTATCTAGACAACTGAAAATATATATAGAAAAAATTAGCCGGGCATGGTGGCGCATGTCTGTAGTCCCAGCTACTCGGGAGGCTGAGGCAGGAGGATCGCTTGAGCCCAGGAGTGTGAGGTTGCTGTGAGCTAGGCTGATGCCACGGCACTCTAGCCCGGGCAACAGCGTGCGACTCTGTCACAAAAAAAAAAAAAAAAAAAAACCCTCCAGACCCCACAGGGTTGATTAGCATATTCATGTGGGCTGCCACAGTCATGCATATGCTAATCGACACCCCTGGCTACCCCAGTCCCGGCTCTGCTGCTGCTGCAGCCCCCCCACCTCACTCCGCCTCAACTGCCCGTCCTGGAATCCAGGCTCTTGCCAGAGATCTGATGGTCAGACCCCCTGGGATCGTCCCTTACCCGCCCTTCCCACTCTAACACCTTTGCCAGAGCTGTGCCCTGCTCCAGCCATGCCAGCCTTCAGCTCCGCAGGAAGCTTCCTTCACAGCCCACCCCAAACACCACCAGGTGGCCCCTGCAGAGTATGTGTGCCTCGCATCCCCCACATCCACGTGGCCCCCCAGCCTCCCTCACAGCCTCCCTCACTTAGGTGTCAGTGAGCACACCAAAACGCACACTGGACCACGTTAGCTCCTGCCTAAAACCCTCCACGGCTCCCTACTGCTCTGGAGATAAAGTCTGCAAAGTCTCCTGTGGTGGCCGCTGAGTCCCCACCCCCTCTGTCTCATCCCCATGGCTCCTGCTCCCCGGTGTGCTCCAGGCCTTCATGCTTGCCCAGTTCCCTCCTGCCTTTGCCATGCTGTTCCCCCTGCCTGGAATGCCCTTCCCTCCCTCTTCATCTGGGTAGCTGTCACTCACTGCTCAAGGTTTAGCTCAAATGACACTTCCCCGGACTAGGTTGGGACTCTCCACTTTATTACACGGTTGAATTTATTTATTTTTGTGGTCGCTTAATGACTCCCCTACTGGACTGGGCTCCCTGAGGGGAGAGGCCAGTCTGCACAAGGCCTTACACACAGGTGGTGCTCAATGAATGCTTAAATGAACGAATGGTGGTTTTTACTATCATTCCAGCAGTTTCCAGTTGGGCCTTCCTGCCTCCCCCTTGCACGCACCAGCCCAGCTCTCAGCAGGCAGAGCTCCCACGCGTGTCCGGCAGGGCACACACAGCTTAAGGAGCCCCTGACCCGGCCCTGCCAGCCTCCTGGATGGCCAAGGACCACGAGGCTCAGAGGCCTAAGCCGCTCGCCCACACCTCTTTCCCTGGACTTCCCTTCCCTCCTACACAACTGCCCAGGGCACCGCTCACCCCCCACGCCTCCGCCCCGCCCCGCCTCACACCTGGACTGCCTCCCCTGCACCTCCCCCAGCGTCCTCGCCCCCCCACCCCGCAATCCACCCCCCCACAACGAATTCTTGGGTGAGGAAGAGTGGGCAGTAATCCCTAGAACATTCTGTCTTCTAGCTCTGCCCTCCAATGGGTATGTGAAACAGGCTGAAGCTGAATCTGGGCTTTGTCCCTTGGGCAAGTAACTGACCCTCTCTGAGACTCAGTTTCTGATTTGCAAAACAGGTTTGGTCCCCGGCTACAGCTTGGGGGAAATGCTACGGCTGGGCCTCTCGCACTCTCCCCGACTCTCCCCGCTCCCCAGACTGTACCTCCTTTTTTTCCAAGTCCAGGAGCTTCCAATGCATTAGCTATCAGGAGGAAGGCAGGAGGGGGAAGAGAGAGAGACTGGCTACTGGGGGGGGCACTTGTGGGGGCCGATGGGCTCCAGTGGCGCAGGAAGGAGAAGGGGCTGTCTCTGCAGCAGGCAGGAGCAAAGCTGGACTGTTGCCCACTCTGGCTGCACACAAGGCCACGGTCAGGTGCGGGCATATGAAGAGAGGGAAGGAAATCAAAGGAGCAGGGATGGGCTGACGGGGGGGTCTCTCTCGGGGTAGAGCACCCCCTTAGTCCCACCCACATGCCACAGTCGGGTGAGTCACTTGCCTACACCTACTGGCACTGATGCAGCCACCATCCTAGGGGCTGGAGATAAGACGGAGCAAAACACACCTGGCTGTTGATTTGAAGTCCAGAGGGAGAGATGGAAATTAGATAAATGTATAACATGTCAGATGTGATCACTGCCATGAGGCATAATAAGGCAGGAAAAAGCGGGGGGACAGGGGCTCTGTGAGGAGGCAATGTTGAACACAAGCCTGACTGAAATGAGGGAGGAAGCCCTGCAGGTATCTGGAGGCAGAGAGTCCCAGGCAGCAGGGACAGCAAGTGCAAAGGTCCTGGGGTAGAAACATGATACTGATGGAGCTGCTAATATCAGTCCAAGGAGGAGCATAAGATGGAGCATCAACAGTTGTCAACTGGGTGACCTTGGAGCCAGAAACTCTGTCCCTTATCAGTCGAACGGGCATGGAAAGATGTCGTAGGTGGTTACGAAGACGAAAATGGAGGCAGTCTGTGGAGGAAGTGACCTGAAGCTCGGGGCAACACATGCTAGGTTCTGCAGCATGGACTTTGTCAAACTCTACAAAGGGAACTGGAGGGAGGAGAGGGTGGCCCTGGCCACAGGGTGGGAGCAGCTCTTAGAAAGAGGAGTCTTGCAAAAAGGTTCCTTCACTCGACAACATCCCTCTCTGACCTGATCTGCCAGGTCCTGCAGAACCCGAGTTTGCAACCCCGGGGAATAACCCAGTAATTAAAGGCAGGGCGACCGGCTGTAAGAGGGAATGCTCGGGCAGCTCTGGGCACCCAGGTCCCGGGGGGAGTTGGGGAAGGCTTCCCAGAGGAGGCAGCTCCACGCTTGGCTCTGGAAGGGTGTCCAGGGGGCAAGGAGTGAAGGGAGGCCCACAGATGGGGAAACAGCAAAGGCACAGAGGGGGTCAAGTCTCTGCATGTTCTGGGACAAGAGGAGAGGACAGAGGGGAGGAGACGGAAGCAGCATCAGTGACGAGCGGCTGATGCGCACAGAGCACAGCCTCACTCAATCCTGCAGTCTTGACGGTCACAACGACACAGCCTCCATTTACTGAGTGTCCAGCATGGGCCAGGTGTTTGGGTCATCTCTTTATTCCTTTTAACAACCCTGGGAGGCAGGAACTCTGCATTCCCATTTTGCAGGCAAGCAAACTGAGGCCGCAGCCATAAAGCACTTTGCGCAGGGTCCTGCCGCCAATAAGTGGCAAAGACAAGACTCGAACCCAGGCATGCCCCACAAGCTCCTCGCCACCAGGCCATGGCTTCCTGCAGGAGAGGGCCCTGGGAAGCCAGGGAAGGGTTTTGAACAGGTAACTAACGTCAGGCAATCTGTTCTGGAAGAATCTTCTGGTTGCATCACAGGGGGAGGACCAAGCCCTGACAGTGGCTGCTGCCATGGTCTCAATCGCAAGGTCCCCTGCCAGAGTCTCCCCATAGAAGGAGCCTCTCAGAAGCCTCCAGCTCTGTAGGGCGCAGGGTGAGCACTTGGCCGGGGTTCCTCCCCCTACCCCAGGGGCCTAGGCACCAGCTCCAACCTGCAGCTTTAATTAAAAGGCCTTTTCAAACCATTAGCAGCAATAATAATAAAATCCCAAATAGGAACAATAAAGCAGTATGACTGTCGGAGAACTAAAATGGGTACCTGGCGTTCTGCCACCCCCGGGGGGCCATTGGGCTCAGGCAGGAGGCATGATTTTCACCTCCAATAGACACGTCAGTCCCAGACACAGGCTGGGAGAGGCGGGACTCGGGGGAGGGACCACCCTGTGCCGGGGACCCAGCTGCCCCTGGGCTGCTTTGCAGGGTCCCTAGAAGAGGATTTTGGCTGCCGAGTCTCCAGCCCCCACCCCCAGGGCTCAGCCAGACCACCCTCCTCTCTTCACCTGGCTCTGCCACTGAAACCCAGCTGGCCCCTTGCTGCCAGCCCCTGCCAGCCCCTGACTCAGACCACCTTCATCTCCCCTGAAAACAGCACCAGCCTCCTACAGGGGGTCTGTGCTCCCCACTACCCCCACAAGGGGCTTTTCAGACTGCAAACTACACCCCACCTCCACAGCTACCCCCTCCGGCCCCTTCCCTGGCTCCCTACCTCCTGTGGCATGCTCCCCTTCCCCTGGCCCTCAGGACACACCCCCCACTTGTTCCCTGAGTGAGCCCAGCTCCTCCGACCTCAGGGCCTTTGCACAGTCTACGGGTCAGACACCTCCCTGATTGGCTCCCTCTCACCCAGTAGAGCTCAGCATCATAACACCTCCTAAAAAGCCTTGGATAACTGCCCCCCAAAGCCTTGCAGATCCTCCCGCCATTATTCTTTCCCACACTGTAGCATTTCTGTCACGTCTTTGTTTATCCAGCCTCTGCCCCTCATGGCCTGGGAGGGAGAGCTCTGGGAGCGCAGGATTGGGTCTGGCTTGTTCACAGCTGTGCCTCAGTGCCTAGCCCTGTGCCTGGCACACAGTAAGTGCTCAATCAATGCTTGCGGAACAACCCAGCAAACGCGACCCCCTGCTGTCCACAGAGTCGCCACTCCCCAAATTCCTGGTCACCCTGTGAGCAGCCATTAACCCTGTTGGTAGGGGGTGGGGGCAGTGGCTTTCCAGCCTCCCTGGGTTTCCTGCCCCAGGTGCCTCTAGCGGCAGGTGCGTGAGCTTGCCAAGCCTTTGCCTTAACCCGATAATGGCAGAGACTGGGGAAAGTGGTCTCCGGGACTTCAGATCCAGGTTTTTGCCCATTTGGCAAACACCTGTCAGTGCCTCTTCAGTGCCAGCCCTGAGCTGCACACCCAGGATCCAGACCCACAGGGATCCACCCCTGGGGGGCTTCCAGGCCAGCAGGGCAGACCCAGCTGGGAAGACCTGTGCTACAGAGTGCCGGGTGACGTGCAGGGCAGGGGAACAGAGTGGTTTGGAGGGGTGGGTCGCACAGCCACACACGTCCCCAAATCCTTACCCAACGACTCACTTGCTTTGTGATCTTGGGCAAATGACCTCACCTCTCTGAGCCTCAGTTTAGTCATGAACATGTGGATAACCCTGCCTCATGGGACTGCCACAAGGAATCGAAGCCATACCCTGGGTAAAGAGTGAAGCACAGCACAGGTATGACAGCCCCAAGGAGTCAGGGAAGGCTTCCGAGAGGAGGTGACACTGGAACTAAGCTTGCAGAATGCACGGGAGTCCACCAGTCAGGAAGAGGCACGGCAGGCAGGTGAGGAGCTTGGGGAGCAGAGAGCAGATTCCCTGTGGCTGCAGACCCGACTGGGACAGTTAAGGACCTGGGATGCCACGCCTGGGATGCCACGCCTGGGAGGAGGTGGCCCTCATCCAAAGGACACTACCCTGCAGAGTAGTGTCGTTTTCAGGATTTTTTTAAGAAAACTCTTTATTAACTTCTTAGCATGAAAAATTTCAAGCACACACCAATGCAGGGAGCAGACCTGCATTTCTGCAGTGCATTTTAAGCAGGTGAGTATGCCACCCTGCCCTCTGAACTCCGCCCCTACCCTCCGTGACCCCAAAGTGGGACCAGATGGCCTCTGATTTCACTGCACGGCCAGGGTCTCTGAAGCCCCCAAACCTGGAACCAACCAGGTAGGACAAATGTTCAGCTGTTAGAGCTGGAGGTAGCATCTCTCTTTTACTAGCTGGTATAAAAAAAGAGAGAAAGAAGAAAAAATAAGTCTTTTTCCAGCCAGACTGCACCCTGCATCTGCGAGTGAGAATCTGCTCTTGGAAGGAAAGAAAGAGTCTCCTGTCTCCAGCTTCCTCTTTGAAGCTGCATGAATATACATGGTGGCAGGCAGAGCATCCTTTGAGATGCTAACAAGCTGCCTTACCTTGGGAAACTCCGGCCACCAGCTTAGAGGGGGCCTTGACTGGTGGAGGGCTGGGATGGGAGAGGTGCCAGAGAGAATGGAGACCCAGGCGGCCCAGCTCCGACCCCTTAACTTCTTTCCGCACTGGGTCTCCACTTTCTCACCTGTGAAATGGGGACAGTCCCACCTGGGGCTGCCAGGGACAGAAGATGATACAAAGTAAAGCACTCGACCTGGCACATTAATAATACAAACAGCAAATTTTAGTCCTTGAGAGTCATGATCATGTCACACTCTGGCCCCTTGTAGCCGAGGCCTGGGTGAAGTCTTGTGAATGCAAATTTGCTCACGTCACCTCCTGGCTCCAAGCTTTCCAGTGACCCTGACTTGGCTCAGGGAAAAGCACAAGTCCTTCCTACAGCTACACGCCCACACTCCTTATTTCTACGGCCTCATCTTCCCCATCCACTCCTCACTCTTCCTCAGTCACACCTAAATGTGGCCAGCACCGGTGTCATGGTCCCACCCCAGGGTCTTTGCATTTGCTGTCCTCCCTATGGGGAGCCCCAGCCCCACGCCAGATCTTCAAAAGACTGGCTCCTTTACTGTGTTCAGTTCTCAGCTCAAATGTTACCTCCCAGGGAGACCCTCCCTGACCACCCCAGCAGAGGCCCCACCCTGCCGTTCTCTCCATCACAGTATTTATCCTGGTGGCAGTTGTTTTATTTTTGGTATTTCTTCATTTACTTGTTTAGAGCTCTGTGAGGGCAGGAACCACATCTGTCTCCATGGCACATAGTAGGTGCTCAATAAACAGCTGTGAGTGACTAAGTAAACAGAAGCCAAGGCTTCCAGGGAAACCCCCTTCTCTGACCCCTCTCCCCAGGGACAGAGCCAGTCCTGGCTGAGGCTGGGCGACCCCTGTCTGGCTCCGGAAGCTGCCCAGAGAGCAGGTCTAATTGCTACAACTCCAGAGCAAAGTGAGTTAATGAGGCGGATGAATGTCTTCATGTTGGTCCTGTTCTCTCCGAGGCCATCAGGGAGCTGAGGCTGCAGAGGATGGGTCTCCAGGTGGCTGGGGCACCTCACCCCAATCCAGCCTGCCCACCTGGCCTCTCCTGCCCTTCTCCTTGCTCCCTGACAACATGGGTCATCCACAAAGGCCAGGGAACAAACATTTAATAGGCATCTTTGGTGTGTGGGCACTGGACGTGGGGACTCATTTATTTCTCACAAGGCAGAAATGACCATCTCCATTGTTGAGAGTGGAGACCCAAGGCTCAGAGAGAGGGGGTGGCCTGCCCACGGGCCCCCAGCTAGGTTGAACTGTCTTTCTCACATGCCCCACTTTGTGAGGGAGATGGGGCCCCACTCTGGACTGGACACCCCCCGCCCCTCACCACCTGGATTACCATCAAGGCAATGATGTGTGACGATAACAACAGTAATAGTAATAATAACAGAGACAACAGCTAACATTTACTGTCCACCGGGCGCTGTGATAAAAACTAGAAAGTCACTGAAGCCTCAACGACCCTATGAGATAGGTCCTATTATATGCCGATTTTACAGATGAGGAAACCAAGGCACAGAGAAGTGAAGGCACTTGGCGGGGGTCACAGGGTTAAGTAAACAGGTCCAACTTGAGAAGCCATGTTCTCCACAACCTCCCCTCAGATTCCAGCCCAGGCTCTGGCCCTGGGCATGGCAGTTAGTGACCCAGCCCTTCGCCAGTCCTGCCGCCCCCACCACTGCGGTCGGAACCCCCACAAAAAACCTCTGGCCTGGCCCATCGGGCTCCTCACCCCTTCAAAGGTAGGCTCTGGAGGAATAAAACACACTGTGTTTTCACTGTCAGCATTTCTCCCCTCATTACAGAAGCGATGTATGTTCACTGTAGAAAACTGGAAGGAAACAGGAAGGCATTAGGAAAATAAAATTATTCTTCTCCCAGAGATGACCACTCCTGATATTACAGTGCGTGCCCTTCTAGCCTTTTTATTTTCTAAACATAATCAGGGACAGAGAGGAAGTGTCAGGGCCAAAAGCTTGGTGGAAGCCACTCCTGCCTCAGTTTCTCCATTCATGCCATCAAGACATCCCGCAGTAGCGTAGGCCCTGCTCTGTGTCCGGCCCTGTGCTGAGTACTTGGCACACGGCCTCATTTTACTCTCACTACAGCCAGACAATCTAAGTATTAAAGTCCCTACTTTACAGGCAAGCACTAAATGAAGGTTCAAAGAGATAAAGTAACTAGTCCAAGGTCATAACTGGTTAGTGGAATAGTCAGGTTCAAATTCATGACCATTTGGCTCCAATAATCTGAACCGTTTTCTTATAATTTCCTGGAGCTGGAATTGCCAGGCCAAGCATATACAAAATCCCAAACTTTGTGATAATTCTGTACCAACCGGTCCTTAAAAGGTGGGGGGGGGGTTCCCAATTTACACCCCTGTTAATAAGATCTATTTCACCACATTCTTGCCTATGTTAGACTTTTTTTCTAAAAAAAAAAAAAACCTGCCAGTTTTGTCTTATACAAATAAGATGCACCATTTCTGTTTCTGATGGTATTTCTTTAATTTTTGGTGTGTTTTTAGCTTCTCTGTGAATCTGGAGCCCACTGGTCAGGGCCTGATGTCGTCCCAGCTGGAAGCCCTGCTGCCCCGTGTCTCAGCATGGGGCATGCCCAGGAGACACTGAGTGATCAAGGGACACATTCAGCCACCGCACACCTTGGCCACTCTGCCACTGTGCACTTTGACCTTAGAAACAAGCCTTACCTGGAACAACAGAGTCCTAGAATGCGGGTGTTCCTCGGTCTACCTGACAAATGGAGAAACTGAGTTACGAGTCGCCTCCGCCAAGCTTTCGGCTCTGACACTTCTTTTCCGTCCCTGAAGTGAACCCTGCCATGTGCAAAACCATAAACTTTCAAATGCGAGAAACCAAATGAACTCAAAGACGAGAAATATTAAGAAAACCACACCAAGGTAAGTCATAACTAAATTATTCAAAACCAGTGGTAAAGAGTAAATCTTAAAAATAGCCAGAACAAGAAGGAGACATATTACATACAGAGTAACAAAGATACGAATTACAGCGTATTTCCTGTCGAAATCAACGCTAGAGGCATGACAGCGGATAACTTTCAAGTACCGAAATGAAAAAAAGATCAGTCAACTTAGAATTCTACGCCCAGCAAAAATAACTTAAAAAAAAAAAGTAAAATAAAGACTTTTTCAGACATGGAAAAGCTAAAGAATTCATCACCAGCAGACCCGCGCAACAAGAAATGTTAAAATCCTTCAGGCTGAAGGAAAATGACCCCAGAGAGAAATATAGACCTACAAAAAGGAATGTGGTAACTGTTAACGCATGGGTAAATATATAGGATTATTTTTCTTATTATTTCAATTTCCTTAAAAGATAAAGATCATGTAGATATAAATAATAACAATGCAGTGCAGTGTTTATAACATATATGAAAGTAAACTGCATAATAATCATAGTAGCACAAGATCAGGAGAGAAATGGAAGTATACTATTGTAATATGCTATATATGAAATGATACAGTATCATTTGAAAATAGACTGTAATAAGTTAAAGATGTATGCTATAAACCATACAGCCACTACTAAAATAACAAAACAGAGGTATAGCTAATAATCAACAAAAAAGATAAAATGGAATGACAAAAAACATTTAATTAATTCTAAAGAAGGCAGAAAAAGAGGAAAAGAAAAACAGATAGGGCAAGTAGAAAACAAATAGCAAGATAAAATATTTAAAAATAACTATATCAACAATCATATTAAATGTCAGTGGTCTAAATGCCCCAATTAAAATCACAATATTAAACTAAAAACAATTAACTGAAAGATCCCTGGAAATCCTCAAATATATGGAAACTATTAATAGATAGCATACTTCTAAACAACCCATGTGTCAAAAAAGAAATCAAAATGGAAATCAGAAAGTACTTTGAACTGAATAAAAAATGAAAACGTATCAAAATTTGTGAGATGTTGCTAAAGCAATACTTAGGGGAAACTTCATAGCACTAAATGCCTATATTAGTGAAGACAAATGTTTTAAAATTAATGACCTCAGCTTTTACCTTAAAAAAAATAAAAGTAAAAAATAAAATCTAGGCCAGGAGCAGCGGCTCATGCCTGTAAACCTAGCACTTCGGGAAGCCGAGGCAGTAGGACTACTTAAGCCCAGGAGTTTGAGGCCAGCCTGGGCAATAGCAAGACCCTACCGCTACAAAAAAATTAAAAAATTAGCTGGGCGTGGTGGCATGCACCTGTAATCCCAGCTACTTGGGAGGCTGAGGCAGGAGGATCACTTCAGCCCAGAAGTTTGAGGTTGCTGTGAGCTACGATGACATCACTGCACTCTAGCTTGGGTAACAGGCGAGACACTGTCTCCAAAACAAACAAACAAACTAGAAAAAGAAGAACAAATTAAACCTGAACTAAGTAGAAGAAAGGTAATAATAAACATCAGAACAGAAATCAATAAAAGACAAACAGATAAGCAATTCAGAAAAATCAGTGGCACCAAAAGCTGGTTCTGTGAAAAGATCAATAAAACTGCTAAATATCTAGCCACACTATCAAAAAAATGAGAGGCAGAGACTAGACACATACTACAAATATTAGGAATGAAACAGGTTATATCACTACAGATTCTACAGATCTTAAAAAGACAATAATGTTAAAAATTTACTACAAAACTATAATAATCAAGTCAAGTGTGAAACTGTCATGATAGATCCATAGAACAGAATTGAGAGTTGAGAAAAGTAAACAACAAATCTCACTTCGTTATGGAAACCGCAAGGGGGTATCAGCCTAGGTCAGGTTACTTGATGGACAGAGAGCCAATTATTGAGACAATGAGGATTGCCAAGGAAGAAAGGAATCTTTAATACAAAAGATGTCTACTGGGAGAATGGGAGAATCAGCCTCAAATCCATCTCCCTGACTAATGGAGAGTACAGGCTTTTTAAAAAGGGGCCGTGTGCACTGGGGCAGGTTGTGTTGAAATTAGGGAGCGGCTACATGCATCGGGGCAGGTCAGTGAGGGCTGCTGAGTCTTGGCATCAGGAAGTCTCCCTAGAGGCCTTCAGCATTGTAACTCCTTTGTTTTGCAGAAATTCTGCCATTTCTGGGAAACAACTCAAAAAATCAAGTAGTTAGTTAAGTTATAAGGTTCTGGTCATCGAGCCCTACTTGCCTGAGAATCTAAACCGTGAGAGGCAGAGGATTATAAAAAAAGACACAGGGGTCATTGAAATTTGTTCATATAGCCGGTTATAATTTCTATGGTCAATTGATCTTCCAGAGTGCCAAGACCATTCAAAGGGAAAACACCAGTCTTTTCAACAAATAGTGCTGGCACAACTTATTATCCACATGCAAAGAATTAAACTGGACCCCTACCTCATGCCATGTACAAAAAATTAACTCAAAATGGACCAAGGACCTAATGTAAGGGTTAAAACTATAAAGCTCTTAGAAGAAAACATAGGCATAAATCTTCATTACTTTGAATTAAGCAACTGTTTCTTAGCTATGATACCAAAAAAACATACACTAAAAGAAAAAAATAGATAAATTGGACTTCATCAAAATTTAAAACTTTTGTGCTATAAAGGACACTATCATGAAAATGAAGAGACAACCCACAGAATAAATGCTTGCAAATCATATATCTGATAAGGGGCTTGTATCTAAAATATATAAAGAATTCTTACAACTTGCTACGATCTGAAAGTTTGTGGCCCCCCAAAACTTATATGTTGAAACCAAACCTGCAAGGTGATAATATTAAGAAGTGAGATCTTTGAGAGGTGATTAGGTCCTGAGGGCTCTACCCTCATGAATGGGATTAGTGTCCTTACAAACGAGGCTTTTGGGAGCCTATTTCTCCCTTCCACCATGTGAGGACACAGCAAAAGGTGCCATCTTTGAAGCAGAGACCAAGCCGTCCTCAGTCACAGAATCTGCTGGCACCTTGATCCTGGACTTCCCAGCCTTCAACTGTGAACAATAAATTTTTGTTGTTTATAAATTACCCAATCGTTATAGCAGTCCAAACAGACTAAGACCCAATAATAAAAAGATAAGATACTAATAAGACTCAATAATAAAAAGACAAGGAGCCAATTTAAAAATGGGCAAAGTGTTTGAATGGACATTTTTCAAAAAATGACATATGAGTGGTCAATAAACACATGAAAAGATGCTCAACATCGGGGTAATGTAAAGCAAAACCAAATGAGCACATCACACCCATGCGGATGGCGGTAATTAAAAAGACAGACAACAACAAGCGTCGGTGAGGATCTGGAAAAATTGGAAACCTCATGCACTGCTATGGAAATGTACAACGGTGCAGCTGCTTGGAAGAGCAGCTTGGCTGTTGCTCAAAAACTTAAACACAGACCATGTGGACCAGCAGTTCCACTCCTAGGTATATATCCAAGAAAAACATGTCCACACAAAAACTGGTATACAATGTTCACGGCAGCATTATTTGTAATAAACAAAAAGTGGATACAATCCAAATGTCCATAAATTGATGAATGGATAGATATATCCATACAATGGAATGCCATTTGGCAATAAAAAGACATAAAGTACTATTACATGCTACACTTTGTATGAACCTTGAAAACATTATGCTAAGTGAAAAAGCTAGCCACAAAAGGCCATATATAGTATGATTCCATTTATACAAAATGTCCACATTAGGCAAATCTACAGAGACAGAAAGATCAGTGATTGCCTCCGGCTGGGACTGGGGCTTGGGGTAGGGAGCAAAAGGAAGTGGCTGTTAATAGGTATAGGGTTTCTTCCAGGGGTGATTAAAAATGTTCTAAAACTGATGCGATGATAGTTGTACAACTCTTTGCATGATGATATTAAAAACCATTACTCTGTACACTTTAATAGGTGAACTGTATGGTGTGTAAATTATCTCTCAATAAAGTTATTTTTTAAAGAGTGATAACAAAGGAATATTATAAACAACTTTATGCCAATAATGTGACAACTTAGATGAATTGGATAAATTCCTTGAAAGATACAAACTACCAAAGCTCATACAAAAAGATACAGATAACCTAAATAGTCCTGTATTTGTTAAAGAAATTAAATTTGTAGATAAAAACTTTCCTAAGAAGAAAAATCCTGGCTCAGATGGCTTCTTTGGTGATTCCATCAAACATCTGGAAGAAATAATACAAATTCTATACAAATTCTTGTAAAAGATTGAAGAGGAAGAAATACTGCCCAGCTTATTTTATGGGGCCCTGATGTCAAAATCAGACAAAGACAATACATGAAAACTACAGACCAATATCCCTAATGAACATAGATGTAAAAATTCTAAACAAAATGTTAGCAAATCTAATTCAACAATATATTAAAACAATAATACATCATGGCCAACTGGGTCTCATCCTAGGAACGCGGGGTTAATTTTAACATCTGAAAATCAATCAGTGTAATTTATCATAGTGACAGACTAAAAGAGAAAAAACATATAGTGATCTCAAAAGATACAGAAAAAGCATTTGACAAAAACCAACATCCATTCCTGATTTTTAAAATTCTCAGCAAACTAAGAGTAGAAGAGAACTTGCTCAGCCTGATGACAGCATCTACAAAAACTCCACAGCTGACATCATACTCAGTGGTGAAGGACTGAAAAGTTCCCCCAAGATCAGGAATAAGACATCGATGTCCACTCATTACTTCCGTTCAACACTGCATTGTAGGTTATAGTCAGGGCAATTAAGCAAGAGGATGAAATAAAAGACATTCAGATTGGAAAGAAAAAAATAGAAGTCTTTATCTGCAAGATGAAATGCTCATTGATATAGAAAATCCAGTGGGATCCACACACATGAAAAGCTACTATCATTAATAAGCAAATTTATCCAGGTTGCAGGATAAGGCCAAGTGCGGTGGCTCACGCCAGTAATCCTAGCACTCTGGGAGGCCGAGGCAGGTGGATCATGTGAGCTCAGAAGTTCAAGACCAGCCTGAGCAAGGGCAAGACTCCATCTCTATTAAAAATAGAAAAAATTAGCTGGGCATGGTGGTGCGTGCCTGTAGTCCCAGCTACTCAGGAAGCTAAGGTGGGAGAATTGCTTGAGCCCAGGAGTTTGAAGTTGCTGTGAGCTAGGCTGATGCCATGGCACTCTAGCCCAGGTGACAGAGTGAGACTTCCTCTTAAAAAAAAAAAAAAAAAGGTTGCAGGGTACAAGATCAATTATACAAAAATCAACTTTATTTCTATATACAAGCTATGAATAACCAGAAATTTAAAAATTTTAAATAGTATTTATAATAGCATAAAAAATATGAAATGCTTAGGAATAAATAGGATAAAAGATTCATGAAAGACCTGGAAATGGAAAAGTAAAATATTACTGAGATAAATTTTAAGATACACCTAAATAAATCGTTTATAGGTTAGAAGACTCAATGTTGTTAAGATGCTCATTCTCCCAAATTAATCCATATATTCAAATCAATCCCAGTCAAAATCTCAATAGGCAATTTTGTAGAAATTGATAAACTGATTCTAAATGTATGTGGAAACGCAAAGGACCCAGAACAGCCAAAATATCTTGGAAAAATAAGAGTAAAGTGGGAGGGCCTGACTTCACAACAGTGTAATGCTAGTGTACAAACAGACAAATAGATTAATGGAAGAAGAGTCCAGAAACAGACCCACATACACATGGAGAACTGATTTTTGACAAGAGCAAAGACAATGCAATAGAGCCAGGAGAGCTTTTTCAACAAAAGGTGCCAAAATGAATGGATATTTACAAGCAAAACAAGAAATTTAATCCAGATCTCACACTATATACAACAATTAACTCGAAATGGACCACTGTTATAAATATGAAACCTAAAACTGTAAACTTCAAGAAGAAAACATAGGGAAAACCCTTATAATCTTGTGTCAGGCACAGATTTCTTAGATATGACAACACCAAACACAATCCATAAGAGAATAAATCGATAAATTTGACTTCATCAAAATTTTTAAAATCTGTCCTTAGAGAGACATTCTCAAGGAAATGAACAGACATGCCACAGACTTGGAGAAGATATTTGTAAATCATATATAGGACTTGGGTCCAGAAAGAGCCCTCAAAACTCAATAAGAAAACAAACAACTCAATTTTAAAATGGGCAAAAAGATCTGAACAGACACTTCACCAAAGAAGATACGCAGATGGCCAAGAAGCACATGAGAAGAGGCTCGACAGCACCGGCCATTAAGGAATTGAAAGTTAACACAAGCTATCACACCAAATGGAATTCCTAAAACTGGAAAGACTGATTATGCCATGTGTTGGTGAGGGTACGGAGGACCTGGCACTGTCACACACTGACGGTGGGGAATTAAAATGGGACAGCCACTTTGGGAAACACCTGGGCAGTTTCTTAAACAGTCAAACAAGTACCTGCTATATTATCCGGCCATTCCTCTCCGAAGTGTTTACCCGAGAGAAATGAAAGCGTATGTTCACACAATGACTTATCTACAAATGTGCACAGAAGCGTTATTTGTAATAACCCCAAAATGGAAACAAACCCCAATGTCCATCAACAAGTAAATGAATAAATAATCCGTGGCCCATCCATGCAAGGGAATAATACTCAGCAACAAAACAAAATGAACTACTGACACATGTGACAGTATGATAAATCTCTAAATAATTACACTGAGTGAAAGAAACCAGACCAGAAAGAGTACATATTGTACGATTCCATTTATAGAGAAGTCTGGGGAAAAGGAAGCAATGTTTGCCTGGGGATGGGGAGGGGCAAGGGTGGGCGAGAGGTCAGAAGGGGTGAGAGAGAGATTACAAAAGACCCCGCAGAAAACTTTGGGAGTGAGGACTGTGTTCATTATCTT
This sequence comes from Avahi laniger, assembly GCA_963575035.1. NCBI lineage: Eukaryota > Metazoa > Chordata > Mammalia > Primates > Indriidae > Avahi > Avahi laniger. The sequence continues at coordinate 24,742 of CAUYSK010036957.1, read as the reverse complement.
GATTGTGGTGATGGTTTCAGCGGTGTATACATTTGTCAAAACTTATCAGTTTGAACACTTTAGATATGTGTGATTTATTATATGTCAATTTTACCTCAACAAAAGCTGTTTTTTAAAAAAGAAAATAAACCAAAGTTATACCGGGGGAAAAAAAGATTAAACTAGAATACCCTGACTGGCTCTTTCAACTTAGAGGTTCTAAGATTCTTTGAGTCTTGAATTTTTGAGACTCATGTGTCCAAAGATCCGTAATCATTATTTCCAGAATGTAAACACACCTCATTCTGTCATTTGAAGATAACTATACTCGGATTCTGAGATGCATTTGTACGAAGATGATGTGATTCTAAATCATTTCTCCTAAAATATAATGCCCATATCTGAGATCCCAAGATTCCATCACTTCATCAGTCTCCCGTTTTTTTCTCCTAATGTAACAGCTCCTATTCCATCATCAGAATTTAAATCGCCTCTCCCTTTGCCTTGAGTCTCAGATGGGACTTTGGACTTGAGAGTTCCTGTTTGGAACGAGGTGAGACTTCGGGGGAATATCGGGAAGGGGTGATTGTATTTTGCAATGTGAGAAGGACATAAGATTTGGGGGCCACGGGTGGAATGATACGGTTTAGATATTTGTCCCCTCTAAAGCTCATGTTGAAATGTGATCCCCAGTTGGAGGTGGGGCCCAGTGGGAGGTGATGGGGTCTTGTGGGCGGATCCCTCATGAACTGCGTGGTGCCTTCCTCGCAGGAATGAGCGAGTGTTCTTGCTCCACTAGGTCCCACGAGAGCTGACGGTTAAAAAGAACCTGGCACCTCCCTCCCTCCCTCTCGTGCTTGTCTCCTCTCGCCCTGCGATGCTCCCCTTCAACTTCTGCCAGGAGTGGAAGCTTCCTGAGCCCCTCACCAGCAGCAGACGCTGCCACCAGGCTTCTTGTACAGCCTGCAGCACCACGAGCCAAATAAACTTCTTTCCTTCTAAATTACCCAGCCTCAGGTATCCCTTTATGAAAATGCAAAATGAACCAAGGCAGGGAGCCACGAAACATTGCATTTTGGCTGGCGAGAATTCCACCACTGAACCACCAATGCAGGACAACACATTACATTCTGGAAGAGTTTTAAGTTATACAGGGATTATGAATCCTCATTAAGAATGAGCAGGGAGGGAGAGAACAGAAGAAAGACACAAATGTCCCCAGAGTACCATCACCACTGTGAAGAAGAAAAAAAAATTCCAGAGACAACGACCAATAGGAAATATCCCCAACACTACAGTAGATACTTCTAGTAATTTTTGGTTTTGTCTTTTTCCTTTTTAATATTTTTACATTTTATTTATTTTAGAATTAATAGACTATTTTCAGAGCAATTTTCGGTTGACAGAAAAACTGAGCAGGAAGTACGGAGTTCCCACATACCTCTTCCTCCCCTCACAGTTGCCCGTTATTAACATCTTGCATGAATGCGCACATTTGTTACAACTGTTGAGCCAATGTGGATACACGATTATTGACTAAAGCCCATAGTTTATATCAGGGTCCATTCTCTGTGCTGTACATGCATGGGTTTTGACAAATGTACAATGTCATATATCCACCATTATAGTATCATACGGAATACTGTCCCTGCCCCCCAAATCCTAGGTGCTTCACCTATTCATCCTTCTTCCCACCCCTACACCCAGGCAGCCATTCATCTTTTTACTGTCTCTATAGTTTTGCTTTTTCAGAATGTCATATAGTTGGGCCAGATGTGTGGCTCATGCCTGTAAGCCCAGCACTTTGGGAGGTCAAGATGGGAGGGTCACTTGAGGCCAGGAGTTTGAGACCAGCTTGGGCAACATAGCGAGACCCCATCGCTAAAAAAAAAAAAATTTTTTTTTTAATTAGCCAGGTGTGGATCATTTGAACCTGGGAGTTACAGGCTGCAGTGAGCTCTGATCTCACCACTGTACTCTAGCCTGGGCAACAGAGGGAGACTCTGTCTCAAAAAAAGAAAAAGAATGTCATAAAGTTGGAATTATATAGCATGTAATCTTTTCAGACTGGCTTCTTTCAATTAGTAATTGTGTTAAAGGCTCCTCCATGTCTTTTTGCAGTTTGAGAGGACTTTTTTTTTTTATTGTTGAATAATGTTCCTTTGTATGGATGTACCACAGTTTATTTATCCATTCACCTCTTGAAGGACATCGCGGTTGTTTCCATATTTTATTTTTAAATTGTTTTGATTGGTTTCTTTCTTTCTTTTTAATTTTTAAAATCATGTAAACATTGGCAACAACCTAAATGTCCATCATTCTGGAGCTGGTTTGAGGCGGTGTGACCGTATTGTGGAGTTTTCTGCAGCTTTTAGAAATAATCTTTAGTCCGTGTGTTGATGAGGATATGGAGCAACTGGAACGCTCACCCTAGGCTGGTGGGAGTACAAATTGGAGCAGCCACTTTGGAAGACTATTTGGCAGTATCTACTAAAGCCAAACCTGTTCGTCCTCTATGCCCCAGGAACTCACTCCTGGGTATACGCCCAACAGAAATAACTTCATAAGTTTCCCAAAAGGTATATGTACAAGAAAGTTCAAAGCAGCGTTATCCATACAGTCAAAAACTGGAAATAATTCAAACGTCTGTCAGCAATAGAACGGACAGTATGAAATACTCAGCGGAGTACTAGGTAGCAATATAAAAGAATGAACTACCGATCCACACAACGGCATCATGAGTCTCTGCTGACACAACGATGAGCAAAAGGAGTCGACACAAAGGAGACATTCTGCACGATTCCATATACATGAAGGTGCGGAACAGACAAAACTACGGTATGGCTGTAGAGTCACCACACTGGGTGCCTCTGGAGGAGGGTCGTGGGGAATTAACTGGAAGAGGCATGACGGAGCTTTCTGATGGATTTATGTGTGTATATATATCAAGCTATACTATACGCTTAAGATTAGTGTATTCTATAATACATATATTATACCTCAATTCGAAAATGTTAAATATAATAATACTCTGTAGTCACTGACTCAGAAAGAAGGGAAAAACTAGCTGCAGACGAGCAGGACCAATATGATCCCTTTGCAAAATTGTCTATACGTGTGCACTCCTCCTCCAGATGACTGCAGAATTATACGAGCTACCATTTATGAGCACGTGCCGTGTGCCAGGTGCTGTCCTGAGCACTTTATTACATCATTTCACCCTCACAACATAATAGTCTTGTGAGGTAGGGACCATGACTGACCCCATTTTGCAGATGAGGACACTGAGGCACAGAGAGGTTAGGCAACTTGCTGAAGTCAACCAGCTAATAAGTGACAGAGGTGGATTTGAATCTAGATCTTCTAGCGCCAGAGCCCGTGCTGCCCTCTGCCAGGAAATGACTTGGAGGCGAAGGGTTAGGGCAATGTGGCCCTAGGGGACAGAGAGGACATAGAGGGAGACCCGTCCACAGTCGGGCTCCCAGGCCTCCCAGGCACCTTGAAGGTTCCTAAATTCTCTTCAGCTTCCTGAAGCTCTCCAGAGGATCCTTCACAGTAGGAAGGCAGCCAGCAGTCCCCACATCCTGGCCCTCGGGGAACTCAAAAAGCAGGTAAAACAGTGATGAGACCCATGGGGGAGGGTCATGGGCCCAGGTGGGGGGCCATGAAGGCTTCCTGGAAGAGGTGACACTTCAACTAAGACCTAAGGGATGAGAAGTTAGCCCAGCAAAGAAGAGCAGAAGGAGACATTTCCTGGCAGAGAGAAATGATGAGGGATGAGGCTGCCCAGAACCACATCCCCTCTGCCTACCACAGGGCCTGGCATGGAGTGGGCACTCAACAAATATTTGTTGAATGAATGAATGAATGAATGAATCCATCTGCCAGGGAAGATAGACTTGGAGAGATCTCTGCAAGGCTGACAGCAAAATGTGGTCGCCAGAAGAAATAGATTCCAGGGGATTTTTATGCTCATCTTTATACTTCGAGGTTTACCTGCGGGGTATCATTCTGGTGGGCAGGTACCATTTCCCAAGCCCGCAGCATTTCCCCTGTCCGGGGCCCCCATCTGCCGCTCCCGGCCCCCTCCCCGCACACGCTCTCCCAGCTCTGCCTACAGCCCCAGTGGGCGGCGTATTAATAAACGGGAGCGCGAAGGTCACCCAGCGCACAAGCATGAGCCGTCCTTGACTCGGGCGCAGATGAAATGCGCTGAGGCGCAGGAGCCGCTTCACCCGGCGCTGAGCACGTGTGAGCTATTTCTGATTCCCAGCGGTGGGGCGCAGCGCATCTGCTGTGGGAGCCGGGGCCAGCCTGGCGGGCAATGACAAGCCACCCCAGCCATGCTCACACCAGACCCGGCCACAGCCTGCTGGAAACTCCCCAAGCTCTCCAGGGCCCAGCGGGAGGCATCGCCTGCAGGGCCCTCACCTGGGACTTGAGGCTCTCCGAGACCCCATCCCTGCCCACCTTCCTGCTCTTCACGACCCCATGTGCAGCCAGGACCCCCCTCAACTCTGGGCCTTTGCACACGCTGTTCCCTCGGCCACAAATGCCCGCTGTCTCCAGGTGTCGGCTCACTCCCACTTAACCTACAGGTCTCCACTTGGACCACTCCCTCCTCCAAGAAACCTTCCCTGATCATCACCCCAAGGGTACCCTTCGTCCTAGGACTTCTTGCTGTCATAGAAGGATCCTGCTGTCGTCTTAGTGGTCCGTGATCCATCTCCTGGACCATAATGGGGCCCTAGAGGGCACTCACCTCCATGTCCAGCACCCAGCAAGGACCTGGCCCACGGCAGGCATAAAGCCTTGTTTGCCTCCTGACTACAAGAGGGAGAAAGTGCTCTGAGTCCTGGGAAGGGGCAGAGGAGGCCTAGGAGACTCACAGCAAGTGAGGGGGGCAGGCAGGGAACTAGTGATTGAGTTTGGCTGTGACTTGGAGGCGAAGGGTCAGGGCGATGTGGCCTTAGGGCACAGGGAGGACATAGAGGGAGGCCTGTCCACAGTCAGCAGAGGTCCCCGGTTTCATCAGTGTCCCCTCACCCAGCCAGCAGTCCCCAGAGGGCCCGGGTAGTAGGTGTGGCTGCTCACAGGCCCTGCCCCCAGCCCTAAGTACAGTCGACGCAGAATCTGTACAGAACAGAGCATTTTGTCTAAATATATCTGCTCCCCAACGCAGGGCGCACAGGGAGGGAGAGGGGGGCGCGCAGCTGGCCCACAGTGCGACAAGAACCAGAGCACCCGCCCACAGCCCCACAGCCCCGCAGCCGCCTGCCCTGGCAGCGGGAGTCGGAGGGCGGGGGGCGGCTGGCCTGGCTGGGCCCCTCTAAGCAGGGTTCCCACGGCCTGAGCTTCCCCCCAAACGCTGCCACCTTGAATGTGGGCCATGCGCAAACCAGGACAGCAGAGGAGGGAGGGGACACAGAGGAGGACCTGGGGGAGGGGACACAGAAGGGGACCTGGGGGAAGGGGCCTGGGGAGGGTCTGGGGGAGGGGACACAGGAGGGGCCTGGGGGAGAGGGCTTTGGTCCCAAGTAGGCCAGAGTCCAGGCTCTCCCACTGCCCTGTTGCAACAGAGGCACAGAGAGGGAGGCAACCGCAACAAGGTCACACAGAGGCCTGGGGACAGCAAGGGGAGCAGGACCCAAGCATCCGGGCTCCCAGGCCTCCCAGGCACCTTGAAGGTTCCTAAATTCTCTTCAGCTTCCTGAAGCTCTCCAGAGGATCCTTCACAGTAGGAAGGCAGAGAAAGCACACTTTGAGTCAAGAGGCCTGATTCAGTCCCATCTCCTGAGGCCCTCAGGCGAGTCCTCCCTGGGCCTTCTCCCCGCCACCAATAGGACAGGCTCGCCTCCCTGAGTGCCAATACTCTGCACAGAGCTCACGCCCGGCCCCTGCCCAGGCCAGTCACACAGGCGGGCCCAGAGCCGATCTGGACCAGGCTGTGGGGAGGGCCATGAGAGCACAGCAGCATCCGCTGCCACATCCTGAGGACCTACTGTGTGCCGGGCCCTGCCCTAGGAACCTCAGTTCAGCCTCGCACCCAGCCTCCAAGGCAGGCAGTCCCACTGGTCTCCCTTGGGGGACAGAGAGGGAAACTGAGGCTGACAGCAGTTTCTGTGGCCTGCTCAAGGTTACACGTGAACAGAGTTGGGACTTAAACTTGGACCAACCCTCAAAATCAGCTCACTTCCTCCTGTGGGTGGCAAGCTCACTGGTAGCCACCCCAGGGAGGTCCAGCCTGTGGCTTTCTGGGGTCCTCGGGACTGTGGCAGATGCCACCTTTCCCCACAGTTTTGCTCTTTCAATTAAAAACAAAATCAGAAACAAACTTGCTCATGAAAACAGCTCGCCGCTATGAACGCCTCATTTTTAAACAGCAATGAAGGAACCCCCGGCTGATGCCTCTCTGCCCTGCCCACTCGCACCCTAGGCAGGGCGGCACAAGGGTTAGGGACAGGTGGTCTGGGCTCCCAGCCCACTCCACCAGCTACCGGCTGGGGGTCCTCAGGAGTGTCACTCTTCTTCTCTGTGCCTTGCCACCCCTCCTGTGAGTACAGGGCCCTCCTGTCCAGAGTCACCAGGCGTACTGGAGGGACAGCTGGCATCAAGGTCTGACCCAAGCCCCACCCAGAAACAGCTGGGATCGCTCTGCCTCGACCGACCATCAGGAGCCTAGAGCAGATTCCCTCTCGGTAGCTCCTGGAGGTAGACTGTGTGTGGGAGAATAAATGTTTATTAATGTTTCAAGCCACTGAGTTTTCGGGTAATCTGTTACACAGTAATAGATGCCCAGTGCAGAAGGCGAGCCTTGGCCGGGGCAGCGGAGAGGACTTTTCCTCTGCGGCCCTGATTTGTCCCGAGCAGCTTCCCCATCAACCCGGCCGGCCCCGTGTGGCTGGTCCTCATCACTGTGTCAGACTCGAGAAGAGATCTGACCCACAGAGCCTGCAGTGTGCAGCACCCAGCTAAAGGCAGTCACCTCCCTGTTTCCAGAAAATTCTCACAATAGCCCCTTCGAGGTGAATATCATTGTTCCCAGTGACTAGAACAATCTCTGGCACATAGCAGACATCTGTATTATCAATACTTAGTGTGAACTAGGCTACAGTAATAAATAGACCTCAAAGCCCCCTAAAATAGGCCGCAGAATACAAGAAATGTATTCCTTTCCTGAAGATCGATTTCAAACAGTAGAGCTCCCAGGTTAGAAAACAGCCCTGCTGGGTCCACGAGCTAAGCAGAGGGCAGGCGGCCAGCCAGCAGCCCTCTCGCTCAGCCCTAGGCACCCCCCGGTGCCAGGTCTGGGTGAGGAAGCGGCTCTCAGAGAAGGGGCCAGGCTACAGTGGGACGTGCTGGCCCGGGCTGCCATCTGAGGCACCCGCCTGGTGACCTGGCCCCTCTGTGGGAGGGGAGGCTTAAGAGCACCACTGATGGGACACAGGCTGGCGACCCGGGCTGGGCTGCTGTCCTTCCACCTCTCCATCCTGCTGTGACGCCCAGAGCAGACCACCAGGCTCAACAGCACTCAGGCGACACGAGTGTGCACCTACTGTGTGCCAGGCCCCAGGCTGGGCACTGCTGGCATCAGACTGGCCCCTGCCCTGGAGGAGACCCCTCGTAGTCCATTTCTGCAGGGGGTGTGGTGACCCACGTGGGAGGAGACAGCAGGTTTCCTGGAAAGGGAAGGCCAGAGTTGAGCCATAAATAACAAACAGGAGTCACCAGGCAGACTCTGGGGAAGGGTTTTTCAGGCAGAGGGAACAGTAAATGCCAAGGTGGGGAAGACAGAGGACGTGCGTGTTCTGGGAATGTCACTGTTCCTGTGAGCCGCAGCTGGGGCATGATGGGGGAGCAGCGGCAGGCCTGCAGGGTGCACAGAGGTAGGTGACAAGGAGCAGCAACTGCCTCACTCAGGGCTCTGGGCCACAGACAGGTGGAAGTGGCCGGGTGTGGTTTCTGGATCAATAGTGTTGCCCATGTATGAGGACGTATGAGCAGATCAGGTAGGAGGCTGGGACAGACACCCTGGCCAGAGGCCATGAAGGCTGGAGCCAAAAGCTGCTTAAGAAGGAGACATGGAGTGGGAAAGGAGCCCGAGTGACCGCTGTCTGGTGGCTGATCGCCTGGTGCACCCCAGGGCTCCAGATGCGAGGTGGCCTCCCCACTGGCCTCCAGGGGCAGCCTTGTCATTTATCAAACATGGTCTTGCAAACGAAGCCTCGGGGCTGCTGGGCCATGGTGACCCCTGTCCACACTGCCCCCTCCCAGGCTGCCCACTGCCTTTGCCCCTGCCCCAGCCGCCATGAGCAAAGGGGGGTCACAGACTGTCGGCAGAGGTCAGTCAGCTCTGGCCTTGGCCTCAGCAGGTGGGCAGGCAGCCAACACCCCACGCCAGTGCTGGGAAGGCCTGGGGAGGAGCTGGCCAGGAGAGCACTATGGGTCTGTCCTGCTCTGGGACCTTCTGTGGCTCCCTAGTTGCTTTCAGTGGGAAGCACCATGCAGGGGGAGGCCGAGAGCTAGAAAGGGGGGTCCTGCTCCACTCTCATTGCTGCAGGACCTCAGGAAAGTTGCTCAAGTGTCCTAAGTCGGACTCAGAGGTGGCCAAGGGCAGACCAGGAGTCCCCCAGGGGTCCAATCCACATCCCGCCGAGTTCCAGTCCTGCCTGGCAGGCAGCTTTCCCTCTCTGAGCCTCAGTTTCCTCGTATGTCAGCAGTCCGCCCTGTGCCCTACAGGCCCCAATTCCTCCCCAAACCCAGCACCTCACTGCTCTCTCCGCACCCCCACCTCACCCTCAGGCCTCAGCCGCAGCGTCACCTCCTCGGGGCAGTCCTCCCTGGGCCCGCAGCAGCAGCAGCGCTGTCCCAGATGCGCGCTTACATTCACCTGGGAGGTTACGTAACGCCTGCAGCTCCCGAGAGGATCCCGGGCTCCACGGGGCGGGGCGGGGAGCTCATTCACTCACACACCCGGCCCGCCGTGGGCGCGAGCGGACGCCGCGCCGAGCTTGGAGAAGGAACACTTGGAAGAAGAGAGGGTAGCGAAGGGAAGTCCAGAGGGTGGTGACGTCTACGTTATCCAGGCCCCGGCAATAGCAAAGCCTGCCTGGGTGGGGACGATGTCACACACGCGCCCCCACATACGTATGCACACCACACGCGCCCCGCGTAAACCCCACACGAACCGAACACACCACATACACACACATACACCACACACGCACCCCTGCGTACGTACACACACAACACACACCCCACATAAACCCCACACGAACCGAACACACCACATACACACATCACACACATATATACATCCCACATACATACACAGCACACACACACACCACACACCATGCACATACCCCTCCCCACTACACACACACATTTCACACATACACACATGTTCACACCTCACACTCATAAACACACACCGCACACCAGGGTGGGAAGGAGCCGGAGGGCGGCCTACCTCCGCGCGCTGCCCGCGCCGTCTCCGAGTCCTCAGTGAACCAGACGCACAGACGGGCAGAGGCGGGCCTGGCCCCGGGGCTGGCCAAGACCCCCAGGCTGCCCAGAACCAACCCTGCTCTGTCCTCACCCGCTGTCCCTGGATGGCCTCACCACTCCCAGTCCTCCAGGAATCGCCCACACCCCGGAGGTGGCAGGTCCCCAAGGAAGTGTGAGATGCTGACACCTCTTCACTGCTGCCACACCTCAGCTGCCGGGATGGGAACCAGGGGGACAGGTGAGGAGGCTCAGAAAGTTCCCAGCAGTGCCAGCTGGGGTCCCACACCACTCCTGACTCCCGTTGCACAGATGGGGAAACTGAGGCCCAGGGAGGGAACACCGAGGCGCACAGTTGCCCAGCTGGCCTCTTGCCTGGGGCCCACCTTCTCACCTGGATGCCTGAGTCACACACACCTAGGTTCAAATCCTAGCTCTAACACCCGCCAGCTGTGCAGCCTCAGTTTCCCCAGATGTAAGACAGGGATGATCACAGCACCTCGCTCCCTCAACTGTGGGGTGCACACAGAGACGACACAGGTGGCAGAAGGCCCCAAAGCCATCTCCACGCAGTGTCTTTGGACTACAGCCCCGTCCCCCCAGCAGCAGGCTGAGTCCAACCAGGAGTCCCTCCCCAGTCACAGGTGAGCCCACAGGGCTGTCACTGCAAAGCTGTCTGGCCAGCCACAGAATCCCGAGGCCCAGCCCCTCAAGGTACACACTGTTGGGAAAACGCAGGCAACCAGGCCAGGGTCACAGGCACGGCCCTAGCAGGCTGAGACTCAAACCTGGGCCCTGTTCAGCTGAGCCTCCAGTCCCAAGCTCCCACCCGCGAGTGGATCTGGCAGAGCGCCAAGGAGGCGCCAGGGCTTGGCGGCAGCCGGGGGAGGGAGGCAGGCAGCTGGGGGTGGTGGGAAGAACCTTTCCCCCCTGTCTTTAGCAAGCCTGATCCCTGTTTCCAAGCTGCACTCCAGAGTCCTCGGTTGCTGCGTCACCGTCACGGCACGCAGTCAGCCCACAGTGGGTGGAAGGAAAGGCTCCCTCCCTCTGGCAGGGACTAGAGGTACAGGGGGCTATGGCAGCAGGTCAGGGGGAGGACAGTGAGGGCTCCTGACACCCCTCACAAGGAAGCCCAGCTCGGTTCACCCTGGAGTCCCAGAGGGCTGAGCTGGAAGAGCCCGGACTTTCATCCCCATGAAATCAATGGAAGCCCAGAGAGGTGCAGGCACTCAGTCAGGGACACACAGCAGCAAAACTGCTCACTGCTCTTGCTATAACCCCCAAATACCCAGCACCCATCTCCCGACGGTGGCAAAGAAAAGGCCTCCTGGCCCCACCTCTGCCTGTCACTGCAGGCTTGGCTGCCACTGCAGAAAGAGAAATGCTGGAACCAGAGGCCAGCAGCTGGGTGCCCGAGTCCCACCGCCCCACACGATCGCATGTGCCTCTTCAGGGCGTGGTTCTGATCCCCTGTTGTGAGGCCTAGCAGTGCCAGGTACACAGCAGGTGCTCCATAAGTGCTTCCATAAGTCTTGTGCTCCATTTAAACCCCAGGATGCCTGCCCCATTTCTACATCATCAAAGACTGAACCTGCCCATATCTCGTGCTTGCTAAAGCTGACCCCCTCATGCACCAAACGTCCCTCAACCATTCTCGAAGCAAAGCCCCGAGATGGGTCACCTGCACCGGCCTCCCCTCACCTGACAAGAGGAATACATATGTGATGTTTGCTTTGCTGCCTTCTTGGGGGCCTCTGCGCCCTGTCACTGTGCCCGGGGGATGGGCACCGCACTGGGGAGAGAGAGGGAGGCTCTGCCACTCCACTGAGTAGTCCCAGGAACTGGGACTGCTAGTCGTGGTCATTTCTTATCACCCATGTTACCTCCCCGTGCCCCTGTGCAGCCTGAGCGATGGGCTGGCTTACCAGAATCGTGTACCAGTAAGGAGTGGAGGGCTGGGGAAGGGCCACAGGCCTCCTCTGACGCCCCAGTGCCCATGAAGCTGGCAGTTCAGACGGGGCCTCGGGCAGGGCCAGGAGGTGTGGCCGCTGACAGGTGTGCCCACCAAACCTGCTCCTGAGGCTGCTCTCCAGGCTAGGCCAGCTCCACCTCCAGGGGTATGTCCAGGTCCCCCAAAGCCAGGAGCTGGGTCTGCTGCATTCAATCCCCTGGACCTGATCCCCACTCATTACTTGCTGCGAACAACGGGAACTTCAGAATCCCCAGAACACGACTAACCAATCTGGGTCCAAATCCTGGTGCCTCTGCTTCACCAGCTGTGCGGCCTCGGACACCTCACTAAAGCTCTCTGTGCCCCAGTTTCCTCGTCCATAAAATGAGGGTGATGATAATAATAGGGTGTGACAAGGACTGAACGAGAGTCTGGACATAAAGTGCTTAGTCGGTGCTCTCTAATGGAGGACCCAGCACCGTGCTTGGCCAGGGAGGTGGTCTATGATGCACTGTGGAATGAATGAATGGAAAGAAATGTTAGCCAATGATACGCTTATTATTATCATCATCATCGACATCAGCAGGGATCCCCAAGCCTGGTTTTGCAACCAGCCCTGGTGAGGGGTGTAGCAAAATTCTCCAAACAAAATGTGCTTCCATTCATTTTGGGTTTTGAAAAGGCCACGTCAGACAGCTCGGCGGGGAGGAGGCGGCATTGCGAAACCCAGCACAGAAGGATCTGGGGCCCCACTCCTTGGCTCAGGAAGTGATGTGTGATCAGCAAGCGAGAGGCCCCTACATGCTGGCCCCCCAAGGACCCCGCAATAGGGGCTCATGGGCTGTGGGTCCATCCCCCAGCCTCTGAGTGACCTTGGGGAGCCACTCAACCTCTCTGAGCCTCAGTTTCCTCATCTGTCAAATGGAGACAATATCCCTATCCATTCCTACCCTGGGGCTGGCCAGAAGATGGGAGGATTGAATGGGTTCTACAAATTATAGAGTGCTGTGCGCCCTACAGGCTTCAGTCCTGGCCTGAGGCAGTCACCAGGAGACACTGCGGAGAGGACGTAGGAACAGAACAGGCCACCCTCTCCCGCACAGGTCACACAAAAGAAAGTCTAGTCATGTGAGTCTCGATGCGCACTCACCCCCATAATCTGACGAAGTGGGAAGTGGGCTTGTCTTTGGCCCAACACACAGGAAGCCCCTCTTCAGTTGACAGCTTTTCCCAAAAGGCGCCCAGCGAGTGTTTGCATAATGGGGTGCTGCCCACCGAGGGAGCCAGCCCCTCCACTCCCTTAGCTGACAGGGTCACCTGTTAGAAGAAATGGCCAGGCCTCACCAGCTCCTGCTGAACCAGCTCTGGGCACTGACACACGCTGCCTTCCCAAGCCACTAGAGCAGACCAGGCCCATCCTGTGGCAGCCCCCAGATGCCCAAAGAAGCAGGGGCCTTGAGGCCTCCCTTCCTGGGCCATCAGGATCACAGACTCGACAGTGGAAGGCAGAAGGTCCCTCTGAGATCACCAGGTCCACGTCTGCACTTTATCAAGGGAGCACAGAGAGGGGACATGCCTCATCCAAGGACACACAGCAAGTCAGCAACAGGGCTCCTAGCACATGACACCCACCATGACTGCACACTGCCCACCTCCACGAGAGCCTCCCTGTGGCCCCCTCAGGAGAGCCACCTGCTCTTATAAGGACACATGGCTGCCACCATCCCCAAGCCCACCCAGCGCTTGGCTTTATGCAGGCAGTTCTCTCAGCCAGCAGTGTGCTTCCCCTCTGTTCTCCATCTACCCAAATTCCCGAATCCTCCAAAACCCAGATGAAGCGCACGGCCTCCAGGAGCGCTTCCAGCACTTGGACAGCACTGACTCCATCCCTAGGAAGGGCCTGGCAGGACGGCTACAGTCCACAGAGCAGGGCCCCTGCGGGTTTGACTCTGTGTCCCCAAGCTCGGCACAGGCTGGGCACTGAGTGGGCCTCAGGAACGAAGGACTAGGAAATGGAGGGTGAACGCGCCAGTGACCTAGTAAGTGAAAGAAGGGGTGACCAGGTAAACAGGTGACGCTGTGAGGAAACGAACTCATACAGCAGTGACTGCCCGACCGGCAGGGCACCGACGCTCCCCCAAAGATGCAGGGGCTGCCAAGCACAGCCCCTCATCCTCTTGGAGAGTCTCTGGGGTCCCGCAGACACACTGGGATTTTGGAGGCTATTGTCCTATAGCTCCCACGGATCCTAGCCAAATGCCTCTGGGTTTGCAGACCCACCTGGAGGACAGGAACCCACAGGGACAGTCCTGTGGGCCACTGGGCTGGCCAAGTCTCCCACCATACCCCACCACCCAGCCCTCCACTCAGAATGGCCTAGATTGTCACAAGTCAGAAGAAATGGACTGAGTGGCCAGGACGAGCTAAGCCTGTTCTCAGCACTAGGCATGAAGAAGTAGGCGTGACACTCCCCTCCCCACACCAAGCACAGCAAAACATGTCCAGTAAGGAACAGTGACTGGGGTAGCGAAGGCAGAGGCCTGGGGGGCCGTGAGGGTGGTGACAGGGACACAGCCTGGCTTGGGTGGTAGGGAAGGCTTTCTTCTGGAAGTGACGTTCCCGGGGCCATCAGTAGTAGTTACACAGGCAAACGGGGAGGAAGCTGCTCGAGATGTTCAGGCAGAGGAACCAGCATGTTCGAAGACCCCGAGGCTGGAGGGAATGTGGCCTATTCCAGGAACTGAAAGCAGGCCAGGGGGACCTGAGCCAAAGAGGGCGGGGGGGGGTGGGGGGAGGCGTGGGGAGCAAGATGCAGCTACGCGAGTTAGAGGAGGAGGCTGGGCTGCAGCCCAGGAGCCGCAGCATTTACTGAGTACCTACTATGTGCTTTTTTATATTAACAAAAATCTGCATTCAAGATTTTATGAATTCACATTTCAGAATGTTTAAATGGAAGTATTTAAATGCACTGGAGTCAGAGAATGCTATTTTCTGATGTTTTTTTGAATGTATGAATCTATCAATCACAGAAGCATGGGAGGGTAGAGACCACCACCTGCTCTCTGCCCCATCCAGTGCCCAGGACCTCAGACCCTTCCTCAGAGCCTCCTCATCATGTAAAAATGCTGGCATTTATGAAGCCAGCAGCTCACAAACCACACAAGAACCTAACGAGTTGCCTGCGTGTGTCCCAACACATCCAACACGTCACTGAGTCTCCTGAAAGCTCCGAAGTACACCGTCTGTCCTCTGCTCCCAGGTGCTGCACAGCCTTCCGTCAAAAACACCAACTCAGCTGCCAGGCAGCCTCCTGCCCGGGGCACGGCCCTCAGACCTACAGCTCCACGTCGAGGCTGGCACCAGCTGGATGCTTCCCTCGGGGCCACGGCATGCAGCCATCAGGCCTGGTCTGCCTCACTCTTTCTCTTCAGAGTGGCCCCAGGGCCCAGCCAGACCTCCTCCCCCAACAAAACAGGGCCTTCTTGAGGGTGGGGACCCTGCCAGACCATCACACACCCCAGCACAGGCCTCGCCTGGTCTCTGACAGAAGAATGAGGGGGCGCCACGGGCACCATGCACGGGCACACTCGCAGAAGTTGAGCCGCTGCTGCCGGCTCCCAGAGGACCCAGGAGCCCTGGCCCACCCCTGCCACAGTGTGGGCACATGCACTTTCGCCTGCCCCATGTGCATAGCCAGCATCTCCGGAGCTGCTGGGAACACACTCGGAGTCTGCTGCTGACTGGCCCCAACAGCCGGCTCTAGGGCCTGGCAGTGGCTCCCAGCACTCAGCCACCAATTGGCCAGCGCATCAGCTCTGCGGCCCCACCCAGCCCTGCTGCCCACAGGAGTCTGGCTCAGGCCCCTAGGGCCACCCTGAGACCAGGCAGCCCACAGTTCCCTCTGGCAGAGGAGGGAAGGGAGAGCTGGCCACCCAAGGAGGGACAGAAACAGGGATCCTCCAACAAGCATTCTCTGAGATGGTCCTGTACAACCCCCTTCCACCACCTCCAGCTGGCAGAAGACATAGCCCCCTCCCACAGGTGACTGCTCACAGGCACAGGGAGCTGGGACCACCCCTCCCCCCGGGGGCTAGGCTGAGAGAGGAGGTGCAGTGGAGGTAGAGGCAGGGCAGCCCAGTCTCCCTTGGGGTTGGGGACTGAAGCCCCCTCTTCCTGTCATTTCCACTTCCAGGCAGGTGGGGGTGCCAGGAACCCTCTGCCCATCAGCGCTGTCCCCCAAGCTTGGGGCTTCCCATCCTCAGGATGCCCCGAGGAGCACAACTGGCCTTTGCCAACACAACCCCTCCCCCATTTCATCTTTTTCCACAACATCGACAGTCTCTGACAGCCCCTCTCTGCAACACAGGCAGCGTGGAGGAAGGAGAGGAAAAGGCACAGGATGGAAGGATGGAGCGACAGAGGGACGGAGCGATGGAAGGGGATCGGGAGCGGCAGGTTTGGCCAAAAGGGGCCAGGGCCATCACATGTCCAGGTAGCACATTTTCCCTTCCAGCAGGCCCAGCACATCTGGACCCAGCTGGTCTCCGCGGCCACCTGGCCCATCCGCTACCCGCTCTGAACGCGAACCCCTTTCACCGCCCGCCGAGCGCCGCACGTGGGGGCCTCCCGTAGCCATGTGAGCGCCCCCCCTCCAGCCCAGGTGCCCAGGTCAGCCCGGCCCCTCCCGGACACGCAAACAGGGAGGGGGCGCTATGCAGCGCGGGCGGGGGGAGGTGTTGCCCCCGCCCCCTCCCCAGATGCCAGGTCCGGGGAAAGAGCTCGGGAAGGGGGGGCCGGCCGGCTCCCGGGGCTGCTGAGCGGGATCCGAGGCGGCCGGGCTGAATGGAGGAATGCCCCGGCGCTAGCAGAGCCCTCGCCCTCCCAGCTCCAAGGTTGGCGGGGCAGGGGAGGGGTCTGCCTGACCCCTAGGCCGCCCTGCGGATTGAGGGCCGGGCCTGAGGAGGGGGCTTCCCAGCTTTGGCAGCCCCTTGACATGGGGGAGTCCGCGGGCAAGAACCGGAATGAGGGTCCCGCCTTGGACGGGGCTTCCGGACCGCGGCACCGCCGCCCTCCGGTTTGAGGGTCCAGGAAGACCTGGATGGGGCGATCCCGCCCAGAGAAGGGGGCTTCCCAGCCGCACAGCCGCCCCCTCGGACTCCGGGCTCGGAAGACAGAACCCGCAGGGGGAGGGGGCTTTTCTGCGCCAGCGCCGCCCCCAGGTTTAGGGAGGTCTGTCGGGGAGGAGACCCGGATTGGGGGGTCTCGCGGAGGGACGGGGCGCGCTGGCCCGGAAAAGGGGGTAGGGGCCGCCGCGCGCCACCCCCGCGCCCTCACCTGCGCCCGGCGCCGCGGCCGTCTCGGGCCCGCTTGGCCGCTGCGCTGCGCCGCCGTCGCCGCTCGGGTCCGCTCGCAGGTCCAGCCGCCTAGGCCCGGGCCCCGGCCCCGGCCCGCGGGCGCCCCATGCCTCTCCTCCGGCCGGCGCGGCGCCCCAGATGCGGCTGCGGGAGGAGGAGCCGCGCGGCCCCGGCTCCCCGAGAGCGGCGGGGAGGGGGCGGGGGGCGGGGAGATGCACGCGGGGGAGGGGGCCGCGCGGCTGCGCCCAAAACCAGGCGCGGATCGGGCCGCGGGCCCGGGGCTGTGGGGGGAGTGGGGGGATCGTGCCGTTCCCGGGGCCCCACCCCCACCACGCCCCCGCAACCGGGGGGGGGGAGGGTCTCCGCAGTCCGCGACGCTCGCTTACGAGCCGGAAGAGCGCTTGGAAATCCACGGCCGGCGGTCCAGAGAGGGCAGGCTACTGGAACAAGGTCACACAGCGCGGGCCACGGTGGCTCGAGAACCTGGAACCCCAGGCTGTGGCGCGGGTCAGCAGGAACCTGTGTTGACTATCGCCGTCCGGTGGAGGAGGGAAACTGAGGCTCAGAGAGGACGAAGACTGGCCCGGGTCACACCAAGCGAATCAGGAACCACCCCTCCCATTCGAAGGTGGCGCTCCTGCCTCTGGGAATAAGTGCCCCCTCCTGGTGACCTGCTTCCTGCAGAACCCGCTCCCTGGTGTCTTCTCGCAGCTGGCAGAACGGGAGTTAAAAACAATCTCTGGAGTCCGAAGGACCTAGACTGAGCAGGGGTCCTAATTTTTCCTGGGGTTCTGTGATTACAGAAGAAAGACTGCCTCTATCTGAGCCCCAGTTTCTCCACCTGTAAAATGGGGACCCCACTAGTATCTAGCCTCAAATTGGGCAAGAAACCAAAGAGATAATAGATACAAGCTCTTTGCTGGTGCCTGGCATTCAGTAGGTGTCAAATGAATGTGCCTACCTTCCCTGGGTCCCACACACACCGTCCTGGAGAACTCCAGTTGAATGCAGAGGAGTCAGAACAGCCTTTAAGGGCGGCATTCAAGGCTCTTCACAGCCCCTTTTCCAGTCTCATCCACCACCCGCCCACCCTGCTCACATCCCCGTCCCAGAAAGGACTGTTCCAGTGCCTAGCCTCTGCCTGTCCCCCCACCTGTGATGCCTTCCCACAGTCTCTACTTCACAAACTCCTACTCACCCATCAAGGCCCGGAGCAATGTTTCCTACCCCAGCTTCTCACACTCCCTGCTAGTCCATCCCTGCCTCCTTTCTCCAGAACACACACCTCTCTCCCCTTGTCTGGTGGGGGTTTGTCTCTGTCTTTGTGGGCTCTGACTACTGTAGTGAGAGGATGTCACTCAGAGGAAGCCACACCTTGAGGCCCAGGCGCTGCCCAAGAGGGCTTCCTGGAAGAGGTGGGGCTTCTGCAGAGTGTGGAGGGAGAGGTGAGTTTAGCGCTCTGAGGGAGGAGGGAGAGTAGGAGGCAGGGAGGAGAGTGGGCTGCCCGGAGCAGGGGGAAGACCTTATCCCTGAGCCCAGGCCTGCGAGAGCCAAGGGCTGGGCAGTGACCTGGCAATACACGGTCAGGTTGAAGAGGAGCAGGCTTTGCCCTCAAGAACACGTCACACGGGGCCCCGGGGGCTTGCACAAGGATGTTCTTAGCAGCATCATTTGTAACAGTGAACAGCTGGACACAGCCTGGATGTCCATCAACAGGAGACCGGATAGCGATGAATCCTGACAATAGATCACTGTCTTCACCCCTCAGTCCTCAAAACGGGTAAACGCAAGCCACACGCGTCCACGAGCAGAAATCTCAAAAACACACTGTTGATTCAGTTTGTGAAAATTCAGAACTGTACACTTATGATTTGTGCACTCTTTGTCTGAATTTTGCACTTCAGTACAAATTTTAAAAATGAAAAATATATACTGTTGGATGAAAAAAACAAGCTGCAGACAGAAAACACAATTCGATGCCAGGTATATAAAGTTCGAAAACATGCGACACAATACCATACATTGTTTAGGGACACATACGTATGTAATACAAGTGTAAAAACACACATGGGAGTGATAAATAGCAAATCTGAGAGAGAAGTGACCCTGAGGGACAGAGGGAAGGGAACATCATAGGGGCTTCAAATATATTTGAAGTGGTTTATTTCTTAAACTGGGTGGTGGGTACATGGGTGTTTGTTATGCTGCTCTCTAGACTTTTTTGTGGACAAAAATATTCATATTGTATTACATTTACATTTTTTTCAGGAGGTGACTGGGAAGGCAATGGGGAGCCATTGCTGGTTCTTGAGCAGGGGTGTGACATGGTCAGTGAACTAGAAGAGGCAAGACTAGAAAAAGGAAGATCAGGGAGGCTGGTGTGACAGTCCAGGGGAGAAGTGGGAAGGCCTGAGTGGGAACGGGGACAGAGACAGAGAGAAACTCATAGAGACAGAGACACAGAGAGATGGAGAGACCAAGAGAGATGGAAGGAGTGAATGGGAAGGAGGGGAAGGATGAGCAAGATTCAGAGGAGTGAACAATGGGCGTGCACAGGCAAGGGCCACAAACCTAAATGGCCGCAGGGCCAGGGCAGGTCACTCAAGCAGGCTGAGAACCTGGAGTAGGGACTGTGTCACACGGTGCAGCAGGGGCAGCCCCGACTCAGCACCAGCTGATTGTTGCCAGTGGGAAAGGAGACCCAGTGGAGCCACACCTCAATTTTTCAAGAGAAATTGTCAGTTTAAGTCTTTTTAAAATGCAAAATTTCCTGAAAATTATGGCAACGAAATTGAAAAATTTTTTAACTCTGCACAGGCCGAGTCATATAGGTTTGCAATTTCTTCAGTGAGGGAGAGGCTCCACGAGATGAAATAAAGGGACAGTGACACGGAGTTTTCCTGCCTGCGAGGCCGGGGAGGCTCACAACCTGAGCAGCAATCAGGGAGGGCTTCCTGGAAGAACTGGCAGTGGGTGGAAGGAAGGTGTTTTCGGCCGAAAGAACAGCATATGTAAAGGTAGGGTTGAGTTGAGCGAGCCCAAAAGAAAAACAAGCAAAAAGCAGGAAGAGGCATTTCACAGAAGGGGAAACATATGGCCAGTGAACATACAAGGAGTGCCTGACCTCGTTAGTCATCAGGGAAATGTAAATCCAGACCGCGATGAGATGGCACTGCGCACCCATTCGGCTGGCACAAATGAGAAAGTGGGACAACACCAGGAGCTGGTGAAGCTCTAGATCAATGGCAGCTCGAACATGGGGCTGCTGGGAGGGTGAGCTGGGACGCCCTGCTGTGACCAGCCATGCCACTCCTGGATGTGTCCGCCCAAAAGAAACCCAAGCACAGGGACACCTGGCCAGTGCTTCTCAAACTTTAACGTGCCTGTGAATCCCCCAGGAGTCTTGTTAAAATGCAGATTCTGATTTAGCGGGTCTAGGGCAGGGCCTGAGATTCTGCATTTCCAACAGTTTCCAGGTGACGCCAAGGCTGTGGATCCCTGGACCACATTTTGCAGAGCATTAGGAGACATGCACAGGAATATCCGTGGCAGCACAGTTTGCAATAGCAGAAGACCTCGAAACAACCCGATTATCAATTGACAGGAGAATAAATAAATAAATAGTGTTATAGTCACACACAGCCTTCAAAATGAATGAATCACAATTACGACATAGACACATTCTCATCAACATAGCATTGAGTTAAAAAAAAAAAGACTATATACAGTATAGTACCTTTTGGGGGTCTCACTATATTGTCCAAGCTGGTCTCAAACTCCTGGCCTCAGCCTCCCAAAGTGCCAGGATTATAGGCAGTGAGCCTGTATACAGTATACAGTATGTATATACTATATCCAGTATAGCACCTTTTAACATAAAATTAATAAAGTAAAAACAACATATTATTTAGGTATTCATACATGCAATAACACGAAAAACAAGGAAACTAGGGAAGGATAAACTCAGATTTCAGAATCTTAGCGACCTCTAGCAGAGAGCTGGGGTTGGAATGGGTGCAGCGTACAGGCATGGCATATGTGATGTCTATACTAGTTTGAATCACATACAAGATACGTGCTAAGAGCACTGAAGCTGTAAGTCATGAAAAAAGGACCCTGTTTAACTCAATTGTGTGTTTCTGAGGTCCATGTTTTAAAAAGAGAGACATGGAGAAACTCACAGAGACAGAGAGGCAAAGAGAGAGGGAGAGACCAAGAGAGGTGGGGCGAGAGAGTGCAGGACCAGCACAGTGTATAACTTGGGAGTGACCATATCTAGCTAATGATGAGATTGGGCTTGTATCGAACCACATACCGTCCAGATCTGGGGAATGCCCAGCCCCAGTGCCAGGCTCGGGCCCATTGAGCCTCTGGTCTGGCGCTGCCAGGCCCTCAGGGGAAACGGGCAGGAGCCTCGCAGGGTGTCCTGGGCCCCTGCACGGAGCTTCCTCCCAGGGCTCCAGCTTCAGTCTCCCCTTCCCAGCCCATCCTCTGCACCAGCCCTGGAGAGATCTTTCTGTAACACAGATGTGACTGTGTCCCCCTCCTGTGCAGAACCTGCATGGGCTCCTTGCCATCTGATGACAAATTGTGACCTCCTTGGCCTGGTATGCAAAGCCCTTTGCAGTTGGCTTTTGCACCCTCTCCTGACTCAGTTCTGGTCAAATCCCAGGACTCAGGCCCGGGCTCTGCAGTTTCTCCAAAGACAGCAAGCTGTTCCCCACTCAGCCTTTACCTGGGGTGCCTTCCCCCTCCATTGTATACTCACCTTCCAAAATTCAACTCAAATGTCACCTACTCTCGGGAAATCCTTCCTGACTTCTATGTCCCACCCCCATTCCCAGTTTTTCACCCCCAAAATACTTTGTGATGACAAAAACACGTCATGCCTCAAACACGTTATAGCAAATGCTTTTGGTGCCCGCCTTGGATCCTGGCCGCAGCCGTGGGGGACAGCTCCCAGATGCTGGTCAGCCTCAAGCACCCACCAGGTCTCTCCACTTCTCTGCCTGATGGCGTCTTTGGAAGTTGCAAGAACTTGCTCAGCCAAAGCACAGGACAGCTTGGAAATGTAAGGGAGTAATGTCCCTAGGAGACCCTTCAATCCATGGGGGACAGGAGTCACTGGGTAAATGCCCCCGCTTCCCAGCCTTCAGGGAGACAGTCCTAGGCTCGGCCTCCACTGTTCTCAGAAGGTACCCGGCAGGTCGAGCTCCAGTGGCCCACAGCAGTCACCTGCTTGCTCCTGCACACTTTGGCACTTTCCTCCTCCTCGGCCTCGCTCTCTGCACTCTCTCCCTCCTGCTTCCTGGGGCCACCTCCCAAATAAACCACTCACGTGCCTGTCTCAGGGCCTGCTTTGGGGGAACCCAAACTTAGACACGTCTGTTGCTTCCATCCCTCCCACGAGACTGGAGGTAGCTCGTTGAGGTTCCGGGCCACGTTAAATTCATCTCAAATCGTGGCATCAGACAGTCCGGGGTCACACCCTGACTGTGCCGCTTGCATCTGTGTGACCTTGGCTGGGTCACTTCCTTGCATCTATGGGCTCATCCAGAACGAGTAGGAGATTTCCAAACTGTTCGTGAAATTTATCCCAAGGTAGGGGCCCTGCAGGATCTGTCCCCTTCCTTCTCCTTTCCCATATTTTCCAAATTTTCTGTATTCTCCAAATTTGTTCCAAAACAAATTTCTAAGTGTTCACGTATTTGTTTTCACAGTGTGGAAGCAGTGTGGGCTCTGGAATGAACAGGCCTGGATTCAGATCTTGGCTCTGCCACACAGTGGCTGTCACTGGGCAAGTTACCCAGCCTCACTGAGCCTCAGTTTCCACATTTGGAAAGTGGACACAAACACAAACACCTACTTTGCAGGGCGGCTGTGACGTCCACAGTGGAAGTGCTTTGTAAACCGCGGAGTGAATCGCAAGGTTGAGTTCTGTCTTCCCTGGGGCTGGCATCAGGCCTGGCATGGAGGAGGTGCTGGGGACATGTTTGGAGAACAAAATGATTGAAGCTAGGAGTAGAAATCCCACGCTGTTCCTTAGCTCATTCATTCATTCACTCACTCAGTGTTCACTGATCCCACCCAGGCTGAGCCCTGGGCGGGCACCACAGGTGCAGAGTTGTGTGAGGAAAACCTCCAGCTCTTAGCCTGAGGAGCAAGGGAAGGACAGAGGGGACATGCCAGCATGAGGGTGCACAAAGACCTGGAGGCCAGACTGGGGCACACACAAGCCACTGCTGGCAGCTCATTGAGACTGAAGCCTCGAGAGTCCACAGGTGAAGCCAGAAGGGTCGGCAGGGCTGAGTCATGACACCTTGAGGTCACTGAAGATGACAGGGATCTATAGAAAATGAGGACCAGACTGAGGAAGAATCTTTGACTTTCTTTGTGAACTTCGGCACCTCACTTTGCCTCTCAGAGCTTCAGTTTTCTCATCTGTACAATGGGAGCAAAAATCCCACAACAAGGATGTTCTGAGGAGAACGTGAAATGAGGTGTGCTCATTACCTGGCAAAGAAAAGGAAGGTGCTCAGTGGATAGGAGTTCGATGAATGAGTGAGTGAGTGAGTGAGTGAATTTCTGCCTGGCTCAGGAGTACCCGGGGCCTGAGATCACACACTTCTAAGCTTGGAAGTCACCAGCCCCCAGTCCTACCTTCTCCCTGTTGGCCCCCCTTGCAGTAGGGCCTCTCACTCACCCCCAGGCCAGTGGGCTGGAGGGCTGGGACTTCCTCTGGGCCGCCCAGTAAGGCAAACACACAGCCAGGTCCAGTGCTCTGTCCCTGCTCTGTGGAGCCAGAAGCTTTTTTTCTCTGCCCCTCAATACGGATTCGCCTCCAGACGCTGCCCTGGTACTTTCTGGGATGGGACGCACCTGGGTCCCGCTGTCTGCTCGAAGGGCCAGAGCAGCCTGCCTCTGCTTCCCAGATGCCTGAGCCACCATCTGCTCCCACCCGAGCCCTCGGTTCTTTTCTTAAAATAATCTCTCCGGTTTCCTTGGAGACATCTCTCACATGGAAGAAAAGAAAGGCAGAAGGGAGGAAAGGAAGGAGGAGGACAGGTCGTGGCCCATTTTCTGTGCACCTACTGTGTGTGTCGCACACTTCTGTGAGCTAGGGATCACCCCCCCTTTTCAGATGAGGAATGAGACCTGCGATCACTTGTCTTCCGGCAAGGAAGAGCAGGATCGGGATTCGAATCCAGGTATGTAGGACTCAAAAGCCAAAGCCTGTTGACAGGATGGAGAGGTGTGTTTGAGATTGGGAGGAAGAGTCCTGCCCCTATCCTAGGTCCAAATGTCCTGGCCAGGACACTGCCCGTTCCCTACAAACTCCCTCCCTTCCTTGATTCAATTCTTCAGAAAACATTTCTGGGCACCTGTCGTATGTCAGACCCTGGGCCAGGCGTGGGGTGGGAGGAGAGTCTTGGACAGGAATAAGACGAGTTCTTCTCCCTTGAAATGCTCTTCTCCCTGTAAGGGCAGTGGTGGGGCGGGGGGCGGGAAGGACAGACAAAAAGTGGCCCCTGGCCGGGCGCGGTGGCTCACGTCTGTAATCCTAGCACTCTGGGAGGCCGAGGCGGGCGGATTGCTTGAGCTCAGGAGTTCGAGATCAGCCTGTGCAAGAGCGAGACTCCGGCTCTACTATAAATAGAAAGAAATTAGCCAAACAACTAAAAATAGAAAAAATTAACCGGGCACGGTGGCGCGTGCCTGTAGTCCCAGCTACCTGGGAGGCTGAGACAGTAGGATCCCTGGAGCCCAGGAGTTTGAGGTTGCTGTGAGCTAGGCTGACGCCACGGCACTCTAGCCCAGGCAAGAGAGTGAGACTCTGTCTCAAAAAAAAAAATTCTGATTTTCACTTTGAACGAAGTGGTAGGTCTTCAAAAAATATGTGTTTAAAAATAAGTTATTTTTCATGGTCCACTAACTTAATAAAAAGACAATG
>CAUYSK010036956.1:0-49078 GCA_963575035.1 Avahi laniger | reverse complement strand
AAACTTGCAGAATGGTTAAACGTAAATTCTGACCTGGGCTAGGGCATCTAGAGCCAACGCATTAGAGAGCTCACAGTTAACAATCACAACTATAGCAAACAGTTCTAAAGCACTAAATATATGTCAAGCACTACTCTAAATGCTTTATATAATATGTAACTCTGTTAATCCAAATAATTGCTCAATTAGGTAATACTATTATCATCACTGTGAACTAAAATAAAATTTTAAGGCTCACCCCCCCACCGGCTGACTAAATGGACCCCCTCGTGGCCAAAGGACTATCCTAAAACTAAATTGCCTGCCAGGAGGAAGGAGGTCAGACATGCCTTATCATGCCCCCCTCCCTTCTTGGGGACATCCTTTGTAACCCATTAACAGGCCTAAGGCTGTGCAAGACAAACCTGCAGGTCCTCAATTTACACAACAAACATATCCAAGCCTTAGACAAAGCTTCACCTCTTTAACCAATTACAAGCCAGAGAATCTTTAATCCTACCTATAACCTGTAAACCCTCCACTTCCAGATGGCCCACCTTTTTGGGCCAAACCAATGTATGCCTCCCACGTATTGACTTATGACTTCACCTGTAACCCCCCGTCTCCCTAAAATGTATAAAACCAAACTGTAACCCAACCTCTGTGAGTCCACTGCTCAAGACCTTTTGGGCGTGGCTCTGGGTCATGGTCCTCAAATTTGGCTCAGAGTAAATCTCCTTAAAATTACTTTACAGAGTTTGGTCTTTTTTTCCGTTGACATCACAATTTTACATATGAGGAAACTGAGTCACAAGAGAGGTTAAATCACTTGCCCAAAGCCACTCAGCTAGTAAGCCGAAACTCGAATCGTGGCAATCTGTCTCTAGAAACCATGTTCTTAAACCCTGCCTCAGGAGTAAGTAAGGAAATTGGCTACAGGAAGCTGTAGAATCTCTAAACAGCCTCATACTTTAACAGGAATGAAATGGAAAGATACTCCTAAATCCCTCACTGAAGTAGACAGACTAAGGCACTAGATTTAAAAAGTAAGATATGCAGGACCACGCTTGAAGAGGAATAATGAAGATCTAACCATAAATCTGCGATTACAAATGGCCTCCACTTAGGAGTCCTTCTTGGGACAACTAGCAGCAGGCCTTTTGGGCTTAGGAAGATGACTGGTAGGAGCAAACATATGCCCCAAAGATCATCTTGAATTACGATAGGTGAAAGCTCTGGGAGCCTTGACTGATGGGTTTCAGATGCTGAAATTTTTTTTTTTTTAATGTGTGTGAAGAAAATAAACTGTTTCCATAATATCAAGGGAAAAACTGCTGGCTCTCAATGATAGTCTTACAATGTAAGCTGGGGAACTAATCAACTGAGGAATTTAAAACACTAATCCTGGTTGGCTTTGTAAAAATCTATTTATGTACATCAAATTAACATATATAAAAATTATATACAATATATAAAAATATATTCGTAACACATATACTTTTTATATATTTATATATGTAGAAATACTGTATATGTACAAAAAATGTGCTAGGACTCCTTACCAAGTACACCCAGTAACATTTGAAAGGAACAAGAATCCAAAGACATTCTAATAAAATGAGCTGCTGGAGGGGCTGTGGTATAAGAACTTTTTGGTATGAAAGAATAAAAGTTGGGAAGAGATGCAATTAAAGGCTATCCACATGATTATCCCCAGGTTGAACAAGAACTTGTTGCTCAAACTCTGGCCTTGTGGAGTCAACAGGGGTACCATTTGAACCATAAGAGGTCCATTGTAGGCCGGGCGCAGTGGCTCACACTTGTAATCCTAACACTCCCATAGGCCGAGGCAGTGGATTGTTTGAGCTCAGGAGTTTGAGACCAGCCTGAGCAAGACCCTGTCTCTTCTAAAAAGAAAGAAAGGAAAGAAAGAAAGAAAGAAAGAAAGAAAGAAAGAAAGAGAAAGAGAGAGAGAGAGAGAGAGAGAGAGAGAGAGAGAAAGAAAGAAAGAAAGAAAGAAATTAGCTGGACAACTAAAAATATATATATAGAAAAAATGAGCTGGGCATGCAAAAAAGCGAGACTCTGTCTCAAGAAAAAAAAAAGAGGTCAATTTTAAGAAAACAAAATCAATATTTCATAAAATATATAGTTATGTTTTTTAATCCAAGAAGTGGTACTGGCTCCAAATATAAAACCACTTTTAAAAACTCTCATCAAAGATAAATCCATAATGGGTTACTAACACTTGAGGACATCTCTTTAAATCTTTATGATCTACTTTAAAGAAAAAAGCAGAATGTGAATTATGGTTCTAAGCTAGCAGGGTGATCCTTTCATACAAAGAATCCTCCTGCGACATCCTCACTGTGCAGGAGGGCTATGAGAATCAGGGTTATAT
The DNA here is from genome assembly GCA_963575035.1 of Avahi laniger. Classification (NCBI taxonomy): domain Eukaryota; kingdom Metazoa; phylum Chordata; class Mammalia; order Primates; family Indriidae; genus Avahi; species Avahi laniger. The sequence goes on along the minus strand of CAUYSK010036956.1, from coordinate 46,698 downwards.
TTATGCTGGCCAAACCTCACCCACGATTTGGTATGCAGAGAGGGTGGTGATGTTATTACCTGAGGTGTCTGGACCCCAGGACTAAGTTTTTTCCAGAATAGTAACAGGAGTTGAAAAGTTTCTACAGATAATTATTCAAGACACTAAATTATTATTGCAAAATAAGGTTCATTCAACTGAAATAAAACAGAGGAAGAGTATCACAGAGTTTAAACATATGAGCTCTGGAATTGGGCTACTTGGGTTTAAATCCTGGCCCCACTATATACTAACTTTGTTAGTTTGGGGAAACTTTCAATTTCCTCAGCTAAAAATGAAATAATGTAAGTAAAGCATTTAGTAATGCCTTTCCCTTAGTAAGAAATTAATAAATGTACAGTATTATTATTAATAGTTTTCTCAATTCCAAAAGTTGGTTTTGACTGTAACAACTCTACAATAATCTATTTTTTGTATATTAACAAAAGATGCTACTTCTGTATGGAGTATAGGAGCACAGAGCTTGTCTAAATTCTTGTATCTGAGTGCTCTCCATCTCCAACCTCACCATACAGTTGAGATTTCTCAGTTCAGAGCCCTGCTCAATCCCATTCTCCTTCTCACGAGCTTTCTCTCATACCTCAAATTCCAGCAACCACTACATACAATTTATTTTGGGGGGGGAGAGATCCATCTTTTTTCCCTTTGGAGTCCCTTCTCACTGTACTCTTTAGAATCCATTTGTCAGGTTACTTTTTCATCCACAGCTATGTTTACACTCACTTCACTTTTCATTGCTTTACAAACATAACTCTTCCCCGACCTCTCTGTGCTTTTTGCCTTAAATAATCAATGTCTTGTTTAGCTTGAATCAATTAGAAAAGAGAAGCCAGGCAATCTTATTCTCATCCTTAATGTAATTTGTAAGCTGTTTTACGATTAATTCATTTGAGTTTATACCAGGTACTTTTACCTGGCTGTTGTGCTTGTTACTACCATTCCTTCTACCTTGGACCCGCTTCACTTTCACATTTGTCCTTTCCATTCTGCCTCCTGTTATTGTTGATTATTTCAAAATCTACATAGATGCCTCAAAGTTCCCTGATTTCCTAGATCCTGTCACACCACATCTATCTTTTATCCATAAAGATGTGTTCTTGACCTCATCACAGACATTCTCTGTTCACTACACTCCCCAATGCAGCACTCCTATTCCATATCTAACATCTGTCACATCTTCTATTTGCCACTAAAAGCCTCGATTTTTCTGTATTGTCAATTTAGCTTCAAGTAGTAACTTTATTCTACTATATTTTCTCCTTATCCTGGATACCTAGGTTTGATCTATGATGTGTACCTGGAAATTCCATGCCATTCCACCTTTTTTTGGTACTACAACTGTATTTAAGCATAACAACCAACCAGAACAAAATACCCGCATTTATTTTTAAACAAGTATGAACTGTTTCCTATTATATGATAGGCATATTCCATCGTTCTTGGTCTTTGTTTACAGTCCCTCTATAATATTTGGCACATAAGAAACTTAGATTAAGCAGTGTGCAGAAAGGCAAGTGGAGGAACATGTGTGCATTGACAGAAACATGTTAAGCAGAAAATGAACTGGAAAGACCCCAAAAAAAGACACTGAAAGAAGTACAAAGTAAGTTTAAAAAAACAGATTGCATTCCAGTGAGCAGTCGGATTGAAGACAGAGGCTCTGAAATTACTATGCAGGGCAATTTCAGTTTGGATAACGAAGTCTATAAAATCAGACTAGATAAGGAATACGGATAGCATTGGTCTGGTAAGGAGGGCATTCTCATAGAGGTTCACATTACTAAGTAAAGTCCCCTCCAATGAGAAAACTTTGCATGTGAGTGAGAAATGGCAAGCAGAGTAAGCTTAGCTAGGGAACAGGCCTCATATACTTACAGCTATAGAGCTCTCAGGTATAGATTTGGCATCCTTGTTTGTTTCCTTCAGGTAAAAAACTAGGTTTCTAATCCCAGTTGCCTCAGCACTTATGCAACTCCAATGTTGGTGTTATGAAAAAGCCTAAATGAGCAGTGGTTGTTTTTCACCTGTTCGTTTTTTTCTATTGTGAATGCAAGAATGTTTTTCCATACAGAAAGTCATATTAAGTTCCAATCCCAAAAGCCAATCTGACGTGTAATATGCCTAAATTATACTATTTATATCATTATCATTTCTATGGGAAAATGTGTTCACATTTACAACTCAGAAAGCTGGAAACACACTATAGGACTAAGGACTCTCCCAGTTCCAACCCTGTGATGATATTCTGTATAGAGGTTATGAATAGTGGGGCAAGAGACAGGGACATTAGAGAAATAGGGGTAGAATATATCATAGGAATGGGAAGAAGATGGGACAAAGACACAGAGCTGTGTAGAAATGTAATTAGGAGTGGGATTTACTAAAGAAGAATGGAAATTACTTTTTTCTTGCTTCCCTTCCCCTATTGTCACTGTGTCACCACTTCCAACCCATTGACTGCTATAAGTGAGGGAAGAAGAGGGACTACAGTTGTCTTGGGGTGGAATGGGAAGATAGACCCAGAATTTGTGGTGTGGAATTTGTTATGGCAAGGTAAAAAAGGAAAGAAATAATAGGACATCTCAGTAGAGATTGATTCCTATATAAAAACGCAAACAGATAAGGAACCATATATACTTTTATGTGGCTTGTCTGTTGTCCATGAAAATAATCATCATAAGCTCTCACCCAAAACCGAATTTTTAACTCAGCAATACAAGGGTAAAGTCAACCAGTTGTTGGTTATTTTTCAGAAGCCCAAGGGACAGTATCTGTAATCTTTGGGCCTTTTATGTGCTCAAGAAGGTATACAAACCAAAAAATTATAAATCTGTTCTCAAGAGCAATTATTAGAAAACTCAGAATACAATAATGATAGAGCTGGGAAACAAAGGAAGGTTGAACATAAAACACAAATACCAGCACCCCTCCCCTAAATAAACAAACACATAAGGCCTGACACTCAGAAGACCTTAGTAAATCTTGGAATGCAGGTTTCTTTTTTGAAACACTTAAATTTGAAGGGATGGAAAGGTCATCTTAAAACCCTAGATTTTCTTGTTCTCCACAACACCTAATACAATGGGCAGCACACAGTGGGTTCTTATTAAATATATGAGGTTTACTTATAGAAATAGTGACTGAAGTTTTGCCCCAAATCATTAGAAAGCTAGTATTTCTCACCAGAAGTCTGTGAGATAGCTTCCCTGTAGTCATCACACAGAAACAGATTTTTCTCCTTTGTGGATAGACTGATGTTGAGTAAGAGCTGAATTCTGCCTGAATGATTTCCCACCTTCTTTACATATATAGGGACTACTTCTATTATGGATTCTCTGGTGTTTACTAAGATCTGACCTCTGTCTGAAGGCTTTTCCACACTCATCACATTGGTAAGGTTTCTCCCCAGTGTGGATTCTGTGATGCTGAATGAGGCTGGTGATTCCTCGGAAGGCATTCCCACACTCATCGCACTTGTAGGGCCTCTCTCCAGTGTGGATTCTCTGATGTTCCGTGAGGACTGATCTTTGGGTAAAAGCCTTCCCGCACTTATCGCATTTATAGGGTCTCTCTCCAGTGTGAATTCGCTGATGTTCTATAAGATTTGCCTTTTGAATAAAGGCTTTTTCGCATACATCACATTTGTAGGGTTTTTCTCCACTGTGAATTCTTTGATGCTGAATAAGGCCACTCTTACTAAAGGATTTCCCACAATCCTTACACTGATAGCACTTTTCTTTGTGGTGGATTTCCTGATGGGAAACAAGGGATGAATTATAAACAAAGGCTTTTCCACACTCATTGCACTCATAGGGCTTTGCACCAGTGTGAACTCCTTGATGCTGAGTAAGTACGGAACGCCGACTGAAACTTCTATTACACTGAGTACACTGATAAGGTTTATCTCTTGTGTGGATCTTCAGATGGTGAAAGAGGCCTGCTTTCTGACTAAAGGCTTTGCCACATTCATTACAGTGGTAGTGTTTCTCTCCCGTGTGAAGTCTCTGATGTTGATTAAGAGCTGACCACCGGCCAAAGGCTTTGCCACACTCATTACATTTGTATGGTTTCTCTCCAGTGTGTACTATTTTGTGTCGAATAAGCACAGTTCTTCCTCGGAAAGCTTTTCCACATTCTTCGCATTTGTAGGGCCTGTCTCTGGTATGGATCCTCTGATGTTCTAAGAGGCTTGATTTTTGACTAAATGCTTTTCCACAGTCATCACATTCGTAAGATTTTTCTCCTGGACAGATTCCCTGGTGTTCAGTATGGTCTGAGTTCTCAGTCAGACTTGCTCCATTTTCATCACATGTAGGTTGTTTATCTTCCCTGGAGTATCTAGAAGGCTCTTCCGTTTTTTCTTCAGGTTCATGAGTTTCTCCACACCTAGTAGACTGAGGTATGTCATTTTCAAATCTGCTAGATGTATTCCCATATAGTTCCATTTCTTCAGAAACTTCTTGCTTTAGAGTTAAATTACTGTACTCATTTCCAGTCTCAACATCTGAAACTAAAACGGGATCACAAATGTTATCTAGCATCCAACAATAGCAAACAGTAACTTCATTAGGCAATATAAAATTATTCCAATGAAACACACATAAGAACCTAGAGTTTCTTCATGACTGTAAAATGGCAGTAGAATATAAGATGGACCTAACATACAAAGTACTTCAAAAATTGTTAAGGAAGAAAGCAATAACCCAATATAAACCTGGGCAAAGAGGCCGAGCGCAGTAGCTCAAAGCTGTAATCCTAGCACTCTGGGAGGCTGAGGCAGGAGGATTACTTGAGTTTAGGAGTTTGAGACCAGCCTGAGCAAGAGTGAGACCCTGGTCTCTATTAAAAATAGAAAAATTAGCTGGGCATGGTGGCATGAGCCTGTAGTCCCAGCTACTCAGCTGGCTGAGGCAGGAGGATCACTTGAGTCCAGGCGTTTGAGGCTGCAGTGAGCTATGATGACGCCACAGCACTCTACCCAGGGTGACAGGGCGAGACTGTGTCTCAAAAAAAAAAAAACTGGGCAAAGTTAAAATTGATGGTTTCCAGGAAAGGAAATGCCCTTAAGCATAGGAAAAGATGCTCCACCTCACAATCAGGGAAAAGCAAATTTAAACAAATTGAGATATAATTTTTTACCCATCCGATTTGCCTAATTAGTTTGCTACAACACTGTGTTCACAAAATGGATAACACACATTTCTAGTGGGAGTATGAATTGATGCAATCTTTTATAGAGGGCAATTTCACAATATCTATCAAACCTTTGACCTAGTGGTTCCACATATAGGAATTTATGCTACAGACATACACACATGGTTATTTATTGCAGCATTATTTGTTACAGTAAAATACTAAAGACAAATATCATCAGCAGGGGACTGGCTAAGTTTATTGTGCAGTGCACCCAACCATTTTAATATTAAGCAGCTGTTAAGAAATAAAAAATGTCCAGATGTGAGACAAATCCACACTATGTCAAAAAAAAAAAAAAAAGAAATAAAAATTGCAAGATTATAGAATCTTAGTGATAATAGAAGAAAAATATATTTGTTTCAATATGAAAAATGTCTATTCATCAAAAAAATCTCTGGAAGGATACACAGTAAATTAATAACAGTGACAACTTATTTCACAGTAGGGAGAAGAGATTAGAGCACTGGGGGAATTGAGTAGAATGGAAACTTTTCATTGAATAACTTTTAAAATTTCTGTTTTTGAACCATGCTAATTTTTACCTATTTAAAAAAATTAAGCAAAACAAAAAAATACAGAGAAAGTAGAGATAAGGAAGGTAGAGGGTCTTTCACGCATTCCCCAACTTTTAACATTTTGCCACATTTGCATTATTATTCCTTCTCTTTATTAGTGTAAACTTTTTTTTTTTTGTCTTGACCATCTGAGAGTTAGTTGCAGACATTATGGGGCAAAGGCTTATTTACCGAAGGAGAAAGGATATAGTCCAAAAGGAAGATAGTGGTATTGTCTGGTAGAACAAAGGTTAGAAAGAACACAAAGGTCAGTATCAGAAGGACTAAATTAAGTGATCTAAAATAAAATACAACCAGAATTTAGAAAAACATGAATATTAAAAAAAAGGAATGAACTGAAGAGTGACAAACCAGGCTGTCCAATAGTCTATGCATGAGCCATCAGACTCCTAGAGAGGCCTTTCTGAATTTAATTAGCAGAAACAGTACTAAGTACAAAAGAACCCCAATGTTCTGTGTTAGTTTGTCCTGTATTCCTCTTCCTTCCAAGATGGGACTTTCTTCTTTACCTTGTTCCTGCTGGACTCCAAGTTCCGGAGATTCGTACTTTAGCTGGGCTTTTATGGACTGGAGGGACATACTATGTTCTCGTTCTGTTCCTAGAGGTACCATCTCCTGCAAGGATACTTCCTGTTCCCCAGTATGGACTGAGACCTGAAGAAAATGAGATATAGCTGACAGACTCACTCTGATAACAGAAAACAAACAAGTATACTATTCATAGCAGTGGCACCCAGCTTGCCGAAATAACCTTCTTCCCAGATATCAGCCTGCCATAACCCTACCCAATCTTCAAGGCCCCTGTAAATGTTGCCTCCTGTGGGGAACCTTCCCTTCCCCAGCCAAAAGTAATTTCCCCTGGTGTTAACAGGTAAAGTATGTTGGTTACTATTAATACTCTGTCTCATGTTCAAAGTGGAGAAGGGAAAGTGAGAAAGACAAAATACAGGAGAAAAGAAAAAGATGGTAAAAGAGGCAGGAGAATAAAAAAGATAGAACTTAGGGGAAAATAAAACATGAGAGAGAGAGGAAAAGGAAAGGGGATAAGTAAAGGGAAATAACGCAGAGAAATGACAGCAAAGAAAGGCAAAAGGAAACAAAGGAGAAAGAGGAAGAAAAGAAAGAGGGTGGGAGAAGGAAGGAGAAAGAAAGGGAAAAAAGGGAAAGGAGAGAAACTCTTCATATTCATTACAGAAGCTATTTCCAATAGTCTCTGCCCTTCTGAGGTGCCCATCCCACTTCTCTCTAGGGAGATGATCTTATTTTCTACTTAACTAAGATCACAATCATCTCAAAAATCATCTACCCTTCACCTTATCTTCTCCTTCCCTTCTATCTTAGAGGAAGATGTCTTCTCTTTTTCAAGGCTCACATCTCTCTCTACTTTTGCCTTCAATCCCAGCCCTTTCTGCTTCCCTCTGACCCTTGTTTCCTCAATTAACTAACTCATTATTCAGCAATTTCAGCCACTCTATGGCTCCCACTCCTCTATAGACCCATTTCCTCTTGCATTTCAAAGCAAGGATTTGGAATCATACCAATTACTTATTCATCTCTTAGTTTAGTAGTTCTGTGACCTTTACTTAGTTACTCTCCCTGTGATTATACATATCATGTATATAAAGCATCTAGCACAGGTCCTAGGCATACAACAGGCCCTCACATTACTCCCCCATTCCCTTCAAAGGCTACATTTTGTAAATAAGAAATCACCATACACTGCCTCTATTTCTCTGATACAGTTTCATTTTGTAGCCTCTGTCTCCAGAATAAGAGCCAGAATCAGCAGAATGTACAGAATATCAAAAGTACAGAAAAAGATTTTTTTCATACCTCAAATCTGAGAAAAGAAAGAAAAAACAAAAAGCCAGTACATTGAGCTGTGCCTTCTATCCCTGGATCTCTAACTAGGTCTGAGAAATCAAGCTGTAAGCTCCATTAGCTGCCCCCAGCATGCTTTCAGAGAAAGGTCTAGTTGACAATACAAACTCAACATGTTTAAAACCAAATTACTTTTGCCTGCATCTAAAAATCCTATTCTTTCTTTTGGTTCTTTTCCTACCACCCTGGCCACTCCTTCCGTTTCCACTGCTGGTTACTCCCTTGATAATCTCATTCAGTCTCGTGGCTTTAAATATCATGTACATTCTGAAAATCTCAATTTTATATTTCTAGCACAGAAGCCCTCCATTTCATTCCAACTATTTATATTCAGTTGTTTGCTCAACTTTTCTACTTGGATTCTAACGGGAATCTCAAAATTAACATGTCTAAAACCTAACTTTTGATTCCTGTACCTCCACCCCAAACATACTTCTTTCCCAGTCTTCATCATCTCTGTGAATGATGAATTCATTCTACCTGATGTTCACACTAAAAACTCTGGCATAATCCTTAACTTACTTTCTCTCACATCCGACATTCTGTAATTCTATATAAAAACAAATCTATCAAGCTCTACTTTCAAAATACATCCAGAATCCAATCACATTTTACCACTTTCACTGTTATTATCCTAGTCCAAGTCACCAATATTACTTACCTAGATTATTGCTTACATCTATGGCCTCCTAAAATGGTTTCCTTTCTGCAACCTTTGACCCCTATGCCTCGCCAATCCTCATGCCAGGCCCATTGTAGAACTTTCTTAACACAGTAGTCATGTGATTATTTTAAAATTTAGGTCAGATTATATCTCTTTTCTGCCCAAACTCTCCCATGACTTTCCATCTCAGAAACAAATCCAAAATTTTTATAATGACTTACAAGTCCCTACATAATCTCCTTACAACTATTTTATCTCCTCCTTGACAAACACATCTCTACCATGACAAACACATTCTCCCTCTAAAACCTATCTATTTACTATTCTCTCTGCCTGAATGCTCTTATCCTTGATAGCTGTATGGCCTGCTCTTTTAAGTCAGATTTCTGCTCTAAATATCATCCTATTTGAAAAGCCTTCTCTGACAAGTCTACCAAAGATAGCAAAATCGCCATTTCCTTCACTATTCCTTTTCTCTGCTTTTATTGTTGCTACTGTTGTTTTAACAGGATTTATCACCACTGACGTCGTATATGTTTGTTGATTTTTTTTTTTAATTTACTGTCTGTCTCCTCTCAGTAGACTAGAATCTATTAATACACAAGACCAGCAACTTTCTATGCTTTGTTCACTGTTGCATTCAAGTCCCTAAAAGAGTACCTATCTGCTTAGTGATTTCCTACAGTCCCTAACTGTTAGGAGTGTTTCCACTACACTAGTCTTTCAAGCTCCACATCCCTAGTGCTTAGCCATTCTAGAACAGATTGCTCTGTAGAGTTCTCCTCCATTGATTCTTCCTTTATAAATCTAATCTGTCATCATTTCCAATTAATTCTTACCTAAGACATGCCTCATCCCTTGCAATCACACTTTCACAACCCTATTTCAAACTTATATCTTTTTGACACATGCTCCTTCTCTCTCCCAATGTTAAATTGTATCCCAATGTTAAATTACACTTCCTGTTTTATCATTTCGCTAGGTTTCATACTCTTTATACCAACATTTCCTAGACTTGGCTTTATGGGTATGTTGAGTCAGATAATTCTTTGCTCTCTGAGATTGTCCTGTGTGTTCCAAGGTGTTTAGCATCATACGTGCCCTCTCTGCCCACCAGATGCTAGCAGTATATCCCTCACTTAACAACAAACAAAAATGTCCCAAGACATTGCCAAATGCCTTCTGGGGCATAAAATTGTCACTGGTTGAGAACCACTGTCCTACATCATTATTAAAACAAAACAGTTCTGCATAATTTGATTCTCTTTTACATTTTAGGATTAGGAAACCTCATTTAGACTCAAGCAGAAAAGGTTCAGAGCCTCTGTCCTACAGAATAAAATCTAAACTCCAGAGGTTGGGATTCAAGGTACTGGACTCTCTATCTCAACTTTTCTTCTCAAAATTCACCTTTCCACCTAATTAGGCTTTCTATTTCTCAGAGAAACATGGAATCCTGTTCTGCTTCTCCCCACTATCTTTCCATTATGCTCCTACCTCTCATTCCCCTGGGAAGGTGACTTTCATTTCTCCATCTTTAAGTATATTAATAGAGAGTCAGGGAAACTTATTTCTTATTTATATTGTGCAACAGAAGTGATGCCCCTTTCAAAGGGCTGCTTCCCATCCTGCTACCTTTGTCTTTAACATCTTCTCTCTGTCCTAGAAGTCTTCTGTTTCTAAGCTAAACATCATGTTCATCAAACAGATTTTTGCAGTGTAGTACAGAAATACACTATCCCACTGCACAAAAGTTAACACCATATTAACCAATTTTCCATGAAACTCAGGCCCCTTTCTGATGCACCAAACTGTCAAGATTATGCTTAGTGAAATAACGCTCTATTTCCCTCTGGCCTAGAAATCCGTAATTTATCTTTTCTCAAACAGAAATCACATCTTTTTTCTCACCTGATCTCCTGGCTCATCCAGCTCTCTCTCTAAATCCTCCAGCACAGTTACCACCTCCTCCCCACTCTCTGGATGCTGCTCCTGCACCCAGGACTGGAGCTCCTCCGGCAGGATGGTAAGGAACTGCTCCAGCACCAGCAGCTCCAGAATCTGTTCTTTGGTGTGGGTCTCTGGCCTAAGCCACTGGTGGCAAAGTTCCCGAAGTCGGCTTAAAGCCTCACGGGGTCCAGATGTTTCCTGGTAGCAGAATTGTCTGAAGTACTGTCGGAAGATCTCTCTGCTATGGGTGTTGTTCTTTTGCAGGTTCTGATCCTGTCTGGTGGTATACTTTTCTTCCTCTTCCTCCTCTATCTTTATTTCCAAAAGTTCATTCTGGTCCTTGTGGGCCTGTATATCCCAAGTAGATGCCATCATAGCTGTGCAAAACCTTTATCAGTGCTTCAAGTAAGATCTCCCTGGAAAGTTTCTTCCTGGGCGTACCTGAGGAATAAGCTATCATTATTAATACAAATCACACCATAAATAAAAATTGCAAATTCTAAGAACTTAAGTGTGACTTTTGAAAGTCTGCCCCCAGGTTAATTTAGTATACTAAGAGAAATACTCTGCTAGAAAAGATTTAAGAACAAACTAATTTAAAGAGAAAAGATGTCAAGTTACTTCAGAACTTTTAAGAAGGAAGAGTAAGATGTGGTAGGAAATATTTCTATTTAGTCCTAAACTAAAGAACAAGTAAATGGAATAAAACTAACATCTAGAACAAGAGGAAAATAATAATAAAAGGTTGGGACATCCTTGATTAGTTGCCTTTTTTTTTTTTTAAATGCTCAGATGTCTGGTGGAAACTGTGAAATCATAAAAGCAGCAAAGTCACATTAATTCATTTCTTTGGGATTTAATCTCTCTGCTCCTCATTCTTCATTTATAACGTGAAAAGGCTGAAAAGGTTACTCTTTAAGGCTTTCTTCTAGCCTCGAGTTCTGTGATTATAAATTTAAAGCAAGGTACGCCCAGGAAAGAGACGCCGGCCAGCGTCCGTGATCCAGCAATGTCCAGAAATGTCCGGAGGCGCTGAACAGGAGAAAGATACAACCACCGCCCGAGGCCCAAGACAAACCCACGAGTTACTGGGCTAGCAGCCCGAACCCTCTGCAGAGACTGGGAGCGGGCCCCTCACCCCAGGGCTCCGCCGCACTCAGCAAGGAGGCCGGGGAATGGCCTCTGGGAGAGTAGAACTTTCCGCGGACCCGCCTGGGCAGGGGAGGACCGGGACCGGTCCCACACCAGCCCTGGGGCCGCAGGAACACAGAAATCCCCGCCCGCCAGCCCTCCCGCCGCGTCCGGAGCACAGGTTTGCTCACCCGCAGCCCCCAAAGGACAGCAGAAGACTTCCACCTCAGGTGCGAAAGGCTGAGGCTTCGAACCCCTTCGAGACCCGGAACCCACCGAGGGCAACCCACAAAAGCCGGAAGTGGCCGCGCTGGGCAAAGGACCGGCTAGCCGGGCCCGCGCGGGGCTCGCTTCCGCGGCTACTCTAGGAAGAGGGAGGGAGGAGCTTTCGACTCGGTAGCTTTTCCGCGCGGCCACGCGAGAGAAGGCTGAGGATTCGCAGCCTAAGGGTAAACAAAATTGGTTATCTTTCTCCTCCTTACCGGGCCGTTGTCCCCACTTTCCCTGACCCAGTGGGTGGTCGAGGCTTGTAGAGCTGCTCTGAAGATTGGGAAATCCCGTGCTCCTCCACTCTCATTTCGGGTTTCTGTATCGCTGAGGTTCGCGGTTCCTCAAACGGATGTTCTCCCGCCGACCTTCCGACTCAGCAACGCTGCACGACGGTGAAGGGACCTCTGGTACGCAGCGTCTCAAGGGCCAACCTGCTGTTCTGCAGGCTTTTTCACCGTCAACGACTCTCTTGATGTTCTCTTTTATGCATTGATGATATGATTATGCATCTGAAAACCCACAGAGTTCATGGAAAAACTATATAAAAAAGATAATTTAGGAAATAAGCAGGATATAAAACTAACATACTAAAGTCAATAGCCTTCATATATACGAATAACCAGTGAGAACCAGTTACAAGATATAATGGAAGAGAAGACCATAGTTACAATAGCAACAAAAAAGAGAAAATACTTAGGAATAAACAAGAAATGAGTCGTATATATGGAGAAAACTTTAAAACACTCCTCAAAGGTTAAGTGTGAATTTAAAGAAATAGAAAGCAATATCCTGTTCTTTGACAGAAAGATTCAAAGAAGTCAAGCCTCCCTAAGTATAAATGCAACTGTAATATCCCAATAAAAAAATACCAACAAATACTGTTTCAGGTAGACAAACCAATTATAAAGTTCAAAAGGGGAAATAAGAATATCCAGGAAACCTCTGAAAAAGAACAATGGTGAGAGACAGCCTTATCAGATACTAGGACATACTTTGATACTGGTGTGTGAACAGACAGAATAGACTGGAAATAGAGCCAGGTATACTAGGATATTTAATAAATGATGAAGGTGGCAGCACATATCAATAGGGAAATGAAAGACTTACAAAGAAGTTGTACTGGGATGACTGGGTAAAATTGGGTTTGTATGTCCCACCACTCATCACAATGGAGACAAATTCCAAATGGACCTGAGATCTAAATGTAAAAAATGCATCTACACATGTATGAGAAGAAAATATGAGTAATAATTTTAACACCTGGGACTGGGGAAACATCATCTGACCATATGTCTCAAAATCCAAAAGCAATAAAGATGATAAACCTGACTACATAAAAATAAAATATATTGCTTGTCAAAAAATACCAAAGGAAAGTCAAAAGACAAATGATACTAGAAAAGGGCTAGTATTCCAAATATATAAAGAGCCCCTAAAAGTTGGGAAGAAAATAATAACTTAATAGAGAATGGGCAAAAGAATCAAACAGTTGACAGTGCAAGAAATGCTAGCAGCCCTCAAACATCTGTAAAGATGTACAACTTCACTCAAAATATAACCATATAAACTAAAAAACTATACTAAGTTACCATTAGTCATCAGATTGTCAATGATCCAGAAGTTTGACAGCATATTCATTTCACCAGGAAAGAGAAACTCTCAGACATTCCTGATGAAAATGCAAAATGTCACAACTCGTGTGTAGGAAAAATATAGCAAAATTACATATGTAAGTTTACCCTTTGTTCCTGCAGTGCCACTTCTAGAAATCCATCTCAAGGATACATTGACAAAAATATGAAATGACTTACAGACGAGGTTATTCATTTAGGCATTGAAGCTAACAATTGGAAACAAACCAATGTCCATCACAGGGAGACGGATTGAATGAGCTATGGTATATCTATCCTGTAGAGTACTAGGCAGTTATAAAAATAAATGAAAAATATTAATATCTAAGTATACTGCAATGGAGTCATTGACATCTGTTTAGTATACTACCTGTGTTAGGCAGAATAATTACCTCCCAAGATGTCCACATCCTAATCCCCTGAACCAGTGAACATATGTTACATGGCAAGGGGGAATTAAGGTTGCTCGTCAACTGACCTTAAGCTAAGTTTATTTAGTTCAGAATCAACGTTTTTTGTTCTAATAAAACTTGATTTTTGAACACTAAAATTTGGATTCAATATAATTTCTCATGTCACAAAATATTATGCTTCTTTTGATTTTTAATTAAATTTAATTTGAGATAATTATAGATTCACAGGCGGTTGTAAGAAATAATGCAGAAAGATCCCATTTACTCTTTACCAAGTTACCACAATTAGTAGCATCTTGCAGAATTATAATACAGTATCACAACCAGAATATTTACATTGATACAGTCAAGATACAGAACATTTCTGTAACTACAAGAATCCCTTTTATAAACACATCCACCTCTCTCTTACCCTCATCTTCTCATTAACCTCTGGCAACTACTATTCTGTTCTCTACTTCTATAATTTTGTCATTTCAAGAATGTTATATAAATGGAATCATACAGTATGTAACTTTTTTGGATTGGCTTTTTCCACTCAGAATAATTTTCTGGAGAATCATTCAGATTGTTCTGTGTATCAGTGATTCATTACTTTTTATGGTGCATTGTGTTCCACTGTATTGTTTATTTAACCACTCACCCATTGAAGGATGTTTGAGTTGTTTTCAGTTTGGGGCTAATACAAATGAAGCTGCTATTAACATTAGTGTACAGGTTTTTGTGTGAACACAACTCTTCATTTCTCTGGGATAAATGCCTTGGAGTGCAATTGTTGAGTTATATGATAGTTGCATGCTTATTTTTTCTAATTAACCACCAAACTATTTTCCATAATGGCTGTACCATTTTACATTCCCACCAGCAATGCACGAATGATCCAATTTCTCTATATCTTCATCACCATTTAATGTTGTCACAATTTTTTTTTAACTTTCTGATAGGTATGTAGTGGTATTTTATCATGGTTTTAATTTACATTTTCCTAATAGCAAATGATGTTAAACACCTTTTTTTTCCTGAAACATGCTTCACAGAAAAAACATCTTTTTTGTATGTTCACTTGCCATCAATATATTTTCAGCAAAATGTCTCTTCATGTCCTTTGCCCAAGTTTTAATTGGATTGTTTGCTTTTTGTATTGTTTAGGTTTGAAAGTTCTTTATACATTCTACATACTAGTCCTTTGTCACATATGTGGTTTGTAAATATTTTCTCCCTCTCTGTAGCATGAGTCTTCATCTCTTAATAAGGTTTTTCACTGAGCAAAAGCATTTAATTTTGATGATGTCCAGTTTACCAATTTTTCCCTTATGGATCATGCTTTTGGTGTCAAGTTTAAGAACTCCTTGGCCTTAGATCCTAAGGATATAATCCTATGTTCTATTCTAAAAGTTTTACAGTTATAGGTTTTACATTTTAATCTGTGATCCATTTTGAGTTAATTTTTTTTAATGAGTGACTCTTAGATCAAGGTTCATTTATTGGGGGTGAGTGGAGGATCTAGGGATGTCCAGTTGCTCTAACACCATTTGTTGAAAAGGGTATCTCTCCTCTATTGAACTGCTTTTGCATCTTTGCCTAAAATCAGTTGGGCATATAGATCAGTTGTGTGGATCTATTTCTCAGTTCTGTAGTCTTTTTCATTGATCTATGCATCTATCCTTCATCAATGCCAAAGTCTCCTGATTACTGTAGTTATAATAGTAACTTAAACTATGGGCCAAAGTCCATAGTTTACATCAGGGTTCACTCCTTGTGTTGTACATTCTATGGGTTTGGACAAATGTATAATGACCTATGTCCACCATTGTAGTATTATTATACAGAATAGTTTCACTTACCTAAAAGTCTTTTGTGCTTCACCTATTTATCCCTCCCCAACTCTGAACTCCTGGCAACCACTGATCTTTTTACCATCTCCACAGTTTTGCCTTTTACAAAATGTCATAGTTTGAATCACACAATAGGTAGCCTTTTCACGTTGGCTTCTTTCACTTCATGATATGCATTTAAGTTTCCTCCACGTTTTTCGTGGCTTGATAGCTCATTCCTTTTTAGTACTGAATAATATTCCATTATTTGGATGTACAACAGTTTATTTATCCATTCACACACTGAAGGACATTTTGGTTGTTTCCAAATTTTGGCAATTATGAATAAAGCTGCTATAAACATCCATGTGCAAGTTTTGGGGTGGATATAAGTTTTCAATTCATTTGGTTAAATACCAAGGAACGCAATTATTGGATCATATGGCAAGAGTGTTTAGCTTCCTAAGAAACTTTCAAACTGCCTTCTAAAAGTGGCTGTACAATTTTGCATTCTTACCAACAATGAATGAGAATCCCTGTTGTTCCACATCTTCACCAACATTTGGTGTTATCAATGCTTTGGATTTTGGCCATTCTAGTAGATGTGTAGTGGTGTCTTATTTTAATTTTCAAATTCCTAATGACACATGATATCGAACATCTTTTCATATGCTTACCTGCCATCTGTATATATTTTTGGTGATATGTGTGTTTAGGTCTTTTGCTCATTTTCTAATGTGGGTTGTTTGTTTTTCTTTTTCTTTCTCTTCTCTTTCTTTCTCTTTTTCTTTTTTTTAGGCAGAGTCTCAGTCTGTCATTTGGGCTAGAGTGCAGTGGCATCATCATAGCTCATGGCAACCTCAGACTCCTAGGGTCAGGCGATCCTCCTGCCTCAGCCTCCTGAGTAGCTGGGACTACAGAGATGGGGTCTTGCTCTGCTCAGCCTGGTCTCAAACTCCTGGCCTAATGCAATCCACCTACCTCAGCCTCCCAGAGTGCTAGGATTACAGGCATGAACCACTGCGCCTGGCCTTGTTTTCTTATTGTTGAGTTTTTAAAGTTCTTTGTATAGTTTGGATATCAGTCCTTTATCAGATGTATCTTTTGCAAATATTTTCTTCCTATCTATATGGGCTTGTCTTCTCATTCTCTTGACATTGTCCTTTGCAGAGTAGAAATTTGTAATTTTAATGAATTTTAATGAAGCTTATCATTTATCTCTTTAATGGATTGTGCCTTTGGTGTTGTATCTAAAAAAGTCATCACCACGTGGTAGTTGCATAGAAAGAAAGAAAAAAATTTAAAAAATTAAAAAGTCATCACCATACCTAAGGTCATATAGGTTTTCTCCTATGCTATCTTCTAGGAGTTTGATAATAGTATTTTACATTTAGGTCTATGATCCATTTTGAGTTAATTTTTGTGTAGGATGTAAGGTCTGTGTCTAGATTCATTTTTATTTTTAATTTTTTGCATGTGGATATCCACTTGCTCTAGCACTGTTTAAGAGACTATTTTGCTACATTGCATTGACTTTGCTCCTTTGTTAAAGATCGGTTGACTATTTTTATGTGAATTTATTTCTGGTTCAATGAATTTTTACAGAATTTTCTTTGAGACTTCTCCTTGACGCATGCATTACTTAGAAGTGTGTATTTAGTTTCTATTATCTCTCTGTGATCAATTTCTAGTTTGATTCTATTATTGTTAGAGAACACACTTTGTATGATTTCAATCTTTTAAAATTTGTTCAGGTTTGCTTTCTAAACCTGGGTGTGGTCCATCTTGGTATATATGTTCTGTTGGCACTTGAAAAGAATGTATATTCTGCTGTTGTTGGGTGGAGTGTTTTATAAATGTTGACTAGACACTGTTGGTTAATGATGTTATTGAGTTCTTTATATCCTTGATGATTTTGTCTAATTGCTCTATCAATTTTGATAGAGGGTTATTGAAGTATCCAACAATAATTAGAATGGATTTGTCTCTTTCTCCTTTAGGTTTTATTAGTCTTTGTTTCACATATTTTGCTGCTCTGTTGTTTAGTGCATGGGATTGCCATGTCTTCTTGATGGGTTGACCTTTTTATCATTACATAATGTCCCTTTCTGTCACTAGTAATTTTTTTTCACCCAGGATTGAAAAGAGTGTAGGAAATAGGCTCATGCTGCAACCTTTTGGGAAGAGGTTTGACAATATTTTTCAAAATCTAAACATCATATACTCTTTACCCAGAAGCCTTCCAAAAATTTATAGGTAGTATGGCAATGGTTAAAATCATAGACTCTGGAGTCAGACATATCCTGAGGCACAAATATTTCCTCCACCATTTACTGGTGGTATGATAATGGGCAAGTTAATTAACTCTCTATGACTCTTGAGCCTTGTCTTTAAAATGAGACTATTAGCAGAACCTACTATACAGTGTTGTTGTGAGGATTCAATAAAATGTTATTAAAACACATTTAACATAGTTTCTGTCAAATGTTTAGGGCTTAATAAATATTAGCTATTATTATACTTGCATAATTGCAAAATAATATGAATGAGGATGTATATTACGTCATTGATTATAATAAAGAAAAGCTGAAAACACCTTTTATGTTCATCATACAGAATCATTTAAATAAATTAGAGTATATCTATCCAAATGAACATTTATACAGTTATTTAAAAGAAGGAAATAGCTCTATGTCTCGTTATGAAAATATGGTCCTGAAATATTAATTTTAAGAGTATGAAATAGAATATGTACACTATTTGTTTAGTAAAAACATTTTTAGTGCTTGTTATGTGCCATGTATACTGTTCTAAGTTCATTATTTACTCACTAATTCTTCATTACAAACCCTTGCGAAAAGTATTATTACATTTCTCATTTTAAAAGATGAGGAAAATGAAACCAGGTGCCATGGTGCCTGGAATTCCAGCTATTATATTTGAGAGGCCAAGGCAGGAGGATTCCTTTGGGCCCAAGAGAGTTCAGCCTGGGAAACATGGTGAATCCTAGGCTCTTAAAAAAAAAACAAACAAAAAAATATATAAGAAAGGAAAAATAAAAAAGAAAATGAGGTACAGAAAGGTTAGGTCACTTACCCAAGGTTAAAAGACTAGAAGGCAATAGAGCCAGGATTTGAATTTAAGCTCTCTGGGTCAAGGGTCTGGTCACCTGTCATACAGTGCTGCCCCTTAAAAACCTCCTAAGGAAGTAAAAAATCGTATGTTTTTAATCTAGTTTAAAAGTCATTTTTTGCTAAAAAAATTAAAAACCTTTAAATATATTTGTTCATTTGTGCCTAATGATTATATAGTGCTTACTATGTGCCATGCACTATTCTAAGTGTTTTATGTGCATTTAACTGTTATCACAAACCTACGAAAATGGTACTATTATTATCTCCATTTTCAAGATGAAGAAACAGAGGTACAAAGAAGCCAGGTAAAGTGTCCATAATCTCAAACTATCTGGCGAGAGAGTCCAGTGATAGTTTAGGATTGTCAGGGATGGACACGAGCGTTTTTTTAAAACTTATTATTTTGATTTTTTAAAACTTTATTGTGGTAAAAACCACTAACATAA
Source organism: Avahi laniger (assembly GCA_963575035.1). Lineage (NCBI taxonomy): Eukaryota > Metazoa > Chordata > Mammalia > Primates > Indriidae > Avahi > Avahi laniger. The sequence goes on along the minus strand of CAUYSK010036956.1, from coordinate 27,554 downwards.
AATTTACCAAGTTAACCATGTTTAAGTGTACAGTATTTTAGTATTAAACATATACACACTGTTGTGCAACAAATATCTAGAACTTTTTTGTTTTGCAATACTGAAACTCTATACCCATTCAACAACAACCTTACTTTCCCCCTTCTCCCAGGCCCTGGCAAGCACCATTCTACTTTTTCTTTCTAAAAGTTTGACTACTTTAGATACCTCAAATAAGTGGAATCATGTAACATTTGTCTTTTTTGTGACTGGCTTATTTCACTTAGCATAATGTCCTCAAGGTTCTTCCATGGTGTAGCATATGACAAGACTTCTTTGACAGAATGGACGTTTAAATTGTTTCCGGCTGGGCACAGTGGCTCATGCCTGTAATACTAGCACTTTGAGAGGCCAAGGCAGGAGGATCGCGTGAGCCCAGGAGTTTGAGACCAGCCTGCGCAATAGAGAGACCCCATCTCTCCAAAACATTTTAAAAAAATAAAAATTTGCTGGGCATAATTATGCATGCCTGTAGTCCCAGCTACTCAGGAGGCTGAGGCGGATCACTTGAGCCTGGGAATTGGAGGCTGTAGTGAGCTATTATGATGTCACTGCATTCTACTTGAGGTGAAAGAGCCACACTCTGTCTCAAAAAAAAAAAAAGCAAAACTGGAAGACATGGCAACACTGGACATGCACTCCCACATAATATATAATCCAGCGGATCTGAGTAACAATCCCTTTAGATAGTTTTTGCCCTCTTAGGAAGAATATCTAGTATTAGAAATATGAGTTTCCTTTCAAAGGAGGCCTGCTTTTGATAAGAATATGATCTTTGGCTAAATTTGTTAAGGGAAAATCAGTCTCACAGCCAATGCATTTTTTTTACTTACATCAGGATTCCTATTCTTAAACTGATAATAAAATCTATTTGTTTAAAAGATCCCTTGTGATAGAATTGGCTTCAAGTTGTGAAACACTGGTTGTACAATTACAAAAGTCATAATTTAATGACCGGTATGAAAATTAATGATGGTTCCAAAACTATTAGTTGATGATTTAAGTAATTCAGCAATAAAGCTTATTAAGCTTTTCCTTAAAATATACTATACTTAAAAGTATGAAAAGATCATTATGTTATGGTGGTCAAAATGAATAATTAACCTGATCATCTTTCTCACTCAGTACAACTCAAGATCAAAAAAGATAATCTTGGCAATTTTCCTGAACGCTTAATGAAATGTAAAAAATGTTTTTTGTTGTTTTCCCTTGTTTTTGACTCTAAGACTGCTTTGCTCATTTATATTATTTGCCTGTCTATAGGCAAAATCTGAGTTTGCTTATTTCCTTCCTCTGAAGACTACTTGCTTGGGAATCCCTAATGTTTTCCTAATGCAAATTAATACACCTCTATTAAAAAAAAAAAGATTCATCTTTCTTTTTGGAGTCTTGGCTGGGAGCTATGTATTATATATCAGAACTTAAGTAGAAATAGAAGGCCCAAGGATTCACTGTGCTGTCACTAAAAAGGTGCTGAACAAGTTTTTTTGACTTGACAAATCATCATCACTGTAGCAACATTTAAAATACACTAACCATCTAATATTCCTATTTGTATTTTATGTACAATTTAAGGTTTCACTAAAAAATATTATTAAACAACAGTCTAAACTTTTGTGAAAATTGTATTTTGGAACAACTAGTATAACCTCTGGAAACCTAAACTGGTGGTCCACAGGCCACCCCTTGAATCACTAAAATAATATATTTTATTTGATCAAGCTGTTAGAGAAACAGTGGATGTTTGTTCTGTTAAATTTGACAGAATTTTGGGGGTACATTTTGAAGGGCCAGTTCTTATGAAAGCCTACTGTGCAGTCTGGTATACAGAAATTCTGCCTTGCCAATTTCAGATGCTAGATACTTAAGAGATTTCAACGTCAGATGAGGTGCTATTGTTCAAAGCCTTTTCCATCCATATTTATCAATTTCCTAAGTTCTATTTTGAGCGAATTCTCTGGTGTTTAATAAAGAATAAAAGTTGAAGAAAAATTTTGCTACACTGATTACACTGAAAGGGTTTCTCTCCAATGCGGATATGACGAAAAAGCTTTGTGTTGTGACTATAAGCTTTACCATACTTGTTGTTACACTGTAACATTTCTCTCTGGTGTGAAGACTCTGGTGCTGGTTAAGGGCTGACCACTGATCAAAGGCTTTGTCACACATGTCAGATATAAACATGGTCTGTGTCCAGTATGGATTCTCTTATGAAGATGAGTCCAGCGTTTGCACTTAAAGCTTTCCCATATATCCCATATATCCTTCACATTTGTGGGTCTAACTCCAGTGTGAATTCTCTTATTTTCATGAAGCCTGTGTTTAGGTAAAGGCTTTTCCACACTTACTATATTCGTGGAATTTCTCACCAGGGTGAATCTTTGATGCTAAGAACAGAATTCTGAGTGAAAGTCATTCCACATTCAGCACTGTGGTATTTTCTGGGTGTTTTTCTAGTCTTCCCTCATACATTTGGACTTCTGCACAATCAAAGTTCTGAGGAATACTGCCTTCAAATCTGACAGAGTTCTCCTGTTGGCTTGTTATCTTCAGATTTCTTCTGCTCTGGAAACACTTTCTTCTTCTCCATTTTGATTAAATCATCTGAAAGAAAAGACTGACAATTTTAGCATAATTCACTCATCCCCACATACTTTACTTAATCACTTGCTCATTAAATATGCACTTATTGGGACAAGATGCTGGAAGCAAGATACAGAAGAAAATGTTTCACATAAAACAGATGTGTATTGAGTTTATGACTTAAATTATAGTGTGCTACCATTTAAAAAATGGAGAGTTGTGTGTGTTTATATGTATGTATATATATGCTTGTATTTAAACAACAAATAATGAGAGCATATTCCATAAAAGTAAAAAGCAAGGAAAGGTTACCTATGGGGAAGAAAGGAAATAGGATGGAGGGAATAAAAAAGAATTTCTTTCAAAATATCATCAAGATATGGACAACACAGCAAGACACCACCATCTCTACAAAAAAATTAAAAAATTAGCCGGGCGTGGTGGCACGTGCCTGTAGTCCCAGCTACTTGAGAGGCTGAGGTGAGAGGACTGCTTGAGCCCAGGAGTTCAAGGTTATAGTGAGCTACGATCATGCCACTGCGTCCCAGCATGTGTGACAGAATGAAACTCTGTCTCTAAAAAAAAATGTTTTTAAACCCTCTAGGGCTACTTAAAAATAGTTTGATACCAATACAATGAAATGTATGTCAGCTATATGTATGTATTACATTACATGTAACCGACTTGGGCCAGGCACAGTGGCTCATGCCTGTAATCCTAGCATTCTGGGAGGCTGAGGCAGGAAGATCACTTGATTTCAGGAGTTTGAGACTACTGTCAGCAAGAGACCTCCGTCTTTACCAAAAAAACAAGAAAAAAAAAAAAAAAAAGCCCAGCCTGGCATTGTGGCACGTGCCTGTAGTCCCAGCTACCCAGGAGTCTGAGACAGAAGGATCTCTTAGAGCCCAAGAGTTGGAGGTTGCAGTGACGATGGCTACACTGTACTCTACCCAGAGTGGCAAATGAGACTCTGTCTCAACAAAAACAAACAAAGCAAAAAAATAACCAAACAAAACCCACATGTAACTGACTTGAAAAGATATCTATAATGTACTAGTAAATTTTAAAACAAGTGATAAAAAAAATGTATAGCATAATTACATTTTGGTATATATATGTGCTTTTCTAATAAGCATGCACCGACCAATAAATCTTTTATGTTTCCTAAACTCATTTTTTAAAAATGTACATTTTAAAATTTCTCTATTGCATGTAGCCTTTCAATAGTTTTCTATCAGCTTCAAAACAGAAAACTGTTCTGCCTTTGGGATAAGAAGTCTGGGTCAGGGGAGTTGGTAGTATTAAGTTAGAAGAGAGAAACTGAACCATGCAATGTGAGATAAGAGACTAGCAGAATTTTTCAACAATTTTAATGCAAAGAAGTGAAGAGGGAAAAAGAAACATAATCAAGGTTAAAACAATATGCTTAGAGGAACAGGTTTAAAGTGGAATAGGCCTCAGAGATCAAATGAAAGGTAGGCAAAGATTTTAGTGATGAGGCTCATTTGGAAAAATGCAAAAGACATCAACATTTCCTAACTTTCTCCTAATATGATCTCCTCCTTAACTTTCTCCTGAATAGAGTGTGGCTCTCAAGATTCAGAGCTGAGCTGACCTTTACTGGCTGGAGATGGATCCCAGGAAAGTCCTATGCTGCTGCCAGATACACTATTTGTCCTTGGGGCATTTCTTGTCCTTGTAGGATGGCAGAGACCCGGGGACAATTTGATACAATTTGGCCTGGGTGATATTTGCTGAGAGCTTACGATCCCAATATTACTGTGGAACACAGGATGGCAGAAAGCAGTATTTCCCTAGTCTGCAAGCACAGGGCATAAAAGGATAGAGAGAAGAAAATGCATAGGGCCAATAAGTTAAAAAACAAAACAAAATAAAAACAAAAATAAATAAGTGAGGCCAATACATGTTAGCCATCTTCCTCTGACTACGCTAGAGAGTAGATCTCAGCTCTCTTATCTCTCTCTGGAGATAATATCTGCTGTTTGATAACAGACCATTTCTTCTTTACCTTACCTTTCCTCCTGGATCATCCAGCTTCCTCTCCAAGTTCTTCAGTACAGTGAGAGCCTCCTTCCTATACCTTCAGCTACTCCTGCACCCAGGCTTTGAGTTCTTGAATAGGATGATCAGGAACTGTTCCAGTATCAGTAGTTCCAAGCGAGGATGCTGTGTATCTCTGGTCTCAGCCACTGATGGCAAAGAGCCTGGGGCTGGACTCTTGAGGCACAAGTGACTAACCACAGCAGAACTGTCTGAAGTTTTGTCTAAAGAACTCCTGGCCAGAAGCTCCCTTTCTGTGCAGACTAGATTCTTTAACTATTTGACATTTCTTTGGTTCTTCAGCAGCCTAGAAGGGCTGGACTGAATCCATTCCTGGGTGAAACAGCTCAAAAGACTGGCTCACTACAGCAGTAGGTGTGCTTTAGGCTGATGCTAAGACATAACACATCCATTGTTAACAGAGATCAACTCCAAACTATGGGTGATCAAGGCAATGATTTGAAGGTAGAGAAATTCTGCAAAAGATAAAACAAACAAGTGAAAAATGGCATACAAATTAACTGAAAGATATTTTAGCTACTTCAGGATTAAATAAGACTCTATTACCTTTTTGACCTAGAAACTTTGGTGAATTATTCAGATGATGAAAAAAACAACAGTGGCAAAAAGCAATGCAGTTTTGCCTGCTTATATTGCATGTCAGAAATTTAGTCAATTAACACTTATAGGAAAACCTCAGAGATATTGCAGGTTTGGTTTGAGACCATTGCAATAAAGCAAATATCACACTAAAGTGAGTCACATAAACTTTGTGGTCTCACAGTGAATATAAAAGTTATGTTTACACTATACTGTAGTCTATTAAGTGTGCAATAGCATTTTGTGTAAAAATGTATATACCTTAATTTAAATATATTTTCTTGATGAAAAATACTAACAATCATTGGAGTCCTCAGTGAGTCATAATCTTTGTGCTAGTGGAGAGCCTTCCCTTGATGTTGATGACTGCTGATTGATCAGAGTGGTGGTTGCTGAAGGTTGGGGTGGCTGTGACAATTTCTTAAAATGAGACAACAATGAAGTTTGCTGCATTGATTGGCTCTTCATTCCATGAAAGATTTCTCTGTTACGTATGATAGCTTTTAACTCATGGTAGAACTTCTTTCAAAATTGGAGTCAAATCTCTCAAACTCTGCTGGTGTTTTATCAAGTAAGTTTGTGTAATATTCTAAGTCCTCTGGTGTCATTTCAACAATGTTCACAGCATCTTTAACAGAAACAGATTTCATCTCAAGAAACCGTTTTTTTTGTTTGTTTCTGCTTATCCATAAGAAGCAACTCTTCATTCACTGAAGTCTTATCATGAGATTGAAGCAATTCAGTCACAACTTCAGGCTCCACTTCTAATTCTAGTTCTCTTGCTATTTCTGCTACATCTGTAGTTATTTCCTCCATGAAAGTCTTGAACCCTTCAAAGTCTTTCATGAGGGCTGCAATCAACTTCTTCCAAACACCTGGTAATGTTGATATTTTGGTCTCCTCCCATGAATCATGAATGTTCTTAATGGTACCTAGAATGGTGAATCCTTTCCAGAAGGTTTTCAGTTGACTTTGCCCAGAGCCATCAGAGGAATTAAGATCTATGGAAGCTATAGCCTTACTAAATGTATTTCTTAAATAACAAGTCGAAATTACTTCTTGATCCCTGGGCTGAAGAATGGATGTTGTGTTAGAATGCACAAAAACTACATTAATCTCTTTGCATATCTCCATCGGAGCTCCTGGGTGACTAGGTACACTGTCAATGAACAGTAATATTTTGAAAGAAATCTTTCTTCCTGAGCAGTATGTCTCAACAGTGGGCTGAAAATATTCAGTAAACCATGCTTTAAATAGATGTGCTATCATTCAGGCTTTGTTGTTCCATTTCTAGAGCACAGGCAGTATAGATTTAGCATAATTCTTAAGGCCCCTAAGATTTTCAAAATGGTAACTGAGCATTAGCTTCAACTTAAACTTATCAGCTGCATTAGCTCCCAATGAGAGAATCAGCCTGTTCTTTGAAGCTTTGAAGCCAGGCACTGACTTCTCCTTTCTAATTATAAAAGTCCTAGATAGCATCTTCTTCCTACATTAGGTTGTTTCATTTACATTGAAAATCTGTTGTATAGTGTATCCACCTTCATCAATGGTCTTAGCTAGAGCTTCTGGATAACTAGCTGCAGCTTCTACATCAGCAATTTCTGCTTCACCTTCCATTTTTATATTTTGGAGACATCTTCCTTAAACCTCATCAACCAACCTCAGCTAGCTTCAAACTTTTCTTCTACACCTTCCTCACCTCTCAGTCCTCATAGAATTAAAGAGAGTTAGGGCCTTGTTCTGGATTAGGCTTTTTCTTAAGCAATGTTGTAGCTTGTTTGATCTTCTATCCAGACCACTCAAACTTTCTCCATATCAGCAATAAGGCTGTTTTGCTTTCTTATTATTAATATTTATGTGTTCACTACAGTAGAACTTTTAATTTCCTTCAAGAACTTTCCTTTTGCATTCACAACTTGGCTAACTGGTGCAAGAGGCTTATCTTTCAGCTATCTCAGCTTTTGACTTGCTTTCTTTACTAATTTTAATAATTTCTAGCTTTTGATTTAAAATGAGAGACATGAGAGTCTTCTTTTACTTGAATGCTTAGAGGCCACTGTAGGGTTATTAACTGGCCTCATTTCAATATTGCTGTGTCTCAGGGCATAGGGAGGCCCAAGGAGTAGGAGAGAGATGGGGCAACAGCCAGTCAGTGGAGCAGTCAGAACACACATACATCATTTATCAGTTTTGTTGTCTTATATGGGTGGTGTGGTTCATGGTGCCCTAAAACAATTGTAATAGTAACATCAAAGATCATTTATCATGGATCACCATAATATGTATAATAATGAAAAAGTTTAAAATATTGCAAGAATTACCAAAATGTGACACAGAGACACCCAGTGAGCATATTTATGAAAATTTCACTGATAGACTTACTCGATGAAGAGTTGCCACAAATCTTCAATTAAAAAAAATGCACTATCTATGAAGCACAATAAAAGAAAGGGCAAACTAGAGATATGTCTGTATAAGTCAACTTCTCTGTGCCAAGAATTGTGCTAGATATTTTCGAATATACTTTTTGGTTTTAGAAAATAGTATGCATGTCAGTCAGGGGATCTCACATTTGAGTTAAGGGTCCCAAGTCAATTAAGACCCCCTTGATACACAAATCCAGTAGTTATCTTTCAGTCCCTTTCTTGTCAGATGCCCCTACAGCTCCTGACACTGCTAACCACTCCCAATCTTCTAAGAAACACTACACTCTTCTGGTTGTTTTTCCATGAATTGAGTTTTATAAAGTATTTAGACCGATGCTTGGCACTCAGAAAGTAGAGTCATGCATCACTTAATAATGGGGATATATTATGAGAAATGTGTCGCTAGAAATGGGTCATTGTTGTGCAAACACAGAGTATAGTGCAAACACAGAGTATACACAAACCTAGGTGATATAGCCTACTACACACTTAGGCTATATGGTATAGTCTATTGCTCCTAGGCTACAAACCTGTATAGTATGTTACTGTACTGAGTACTGCAGACAATTGTAACAAAATGGTAAATATTTCTGTATCTAAACATGTCTAAACATAGAAAAGGTACAGTAAAAATATGGTAAGATAATCTTATGGGACCACCATTGTATATGAAGCAGTCCAGCACTGACCAAAACATTGTTATACAGCAAGTGACTGTTAAGTTCTTGTTAAATATATATGTTTCTAATGGCTGTTTCTTAAGTCTACTTCATGGCTCTTCTGATTGCTAAGAAATGTCTAATTACCCTAAGTTGAGATCCAGCCTTCTCATCCTACATTCATCCTTGGCGATCTCATCCATTCTACGGCATCAGCCAACACCTGAGAACTCCTCAATCTGATTCTCTCATCCCAATCTTTCTTTGGAGCTCCAGAACCTTATAATCCAATGGCTTATTAAATCATTCTACTGTATGTCTCATGAGCATCTTCAACTAAACACCATCAAAAATTAACTCATCATTTTCTCCTCATAACTAATTTCTCTTTCAATATTATCCATCTTTTAAAAAATGGCACTGCATTCACCTAATCATCCAACTCCAAAACCGCCTACTTATCCCTGGCTACATTTATTTTACTTAAAAAACACTCTTGCAGCACTTACTATTTGACAGGCAGTGCTCTCAGCACTTTTTCTTCCTCACTTTCATCAGTCTAATTAGTTATCAAGTCTAGTTAAATCTTTAATCTTTAAGATAGTTCCATTCCAGGCTCTGTTCATTTCCATAGCCATAGACTTATATCCACCAGAACTTATGGTTTTGTTCTTTCTTTGACAACAAGTCTTCTCTCTGGCTTTCAGTTTTGCCCCCTTCCAATTCATTTATCACATAGCTTCCAGAATATTTCTAGAAGGCTACTAAGATTGTTACTGCCCTGCTTAAATCCAAAGAATACTCAGTCTGTAGCATATACCTGCCCATCTACTGTGCAATGCCACAGTTTACTTGGTGCCTCAAATGGTTTATAGGAGTGCTGGCATTCGATACTGGAGTGGCCAAGAAGGCTAAAGCCCTTAGCCTAGTCTCTTCTGCTTAGCAGTATGAATACAAATTTTTTTTATGTGTCATGACATTAAAAAGGTAGAAAAGCACACTGCCCTATGAAGTCTAAATTCCTTGGCCTATTTCAGATATTCTCTACTTTTCCTTTTTGCCTCAGCTCCATCACATCTACCTTCATTTACTTATAGTTTTCTGAACTGTCATATACTATATCTATCCCCCAAGGTCCATTTCCTTTTTGCTATACAGCTCCTAATAGTCTACAGCGACAGCTCTGCTATGGTCTATGCAAGGAGCTATTTCTAACTCCCTACCTCTAAAATTCCTATATACCTCATTTGTTTTTCTCAAAGCAATCAGTCTTCCCTAATACACTATAAAGAATGCTTCTTTTATCTGGTTTATTCTTAGTTTTACGAACAGCCTGGCACATATTTGGCACTCAATAAATATTTGCCTGAATGTGCTAACTTCTGAATCATTTTTCTTTACCCATAGGAAGTCATGTGCCACTTCCTGTTGTTTGGCAAAATTGTGAGGAACATGTACTTTTTGAAAGTGCTAAGCCTTTACAGTACAGATAGGCAAATCAAGACAATTACTACAAAAGATTTTTATGAAAACTGAAAAATTCTTCAAGTAAAATGGCCGTAGGACTCAGGAAAAGTATGAGTAAGGAAATCAGCTTTTAGCCATTAGGACTCGTCAGCCAATGGACTCCGCGAGGCCTCCCCGCTGGCACGTTTGCGTTCTTGTCTGAGAAGTGGGTTGTCCGCAGGGACCACGCTCTGCACAGCGCTTGTGCTCAGTATTCTGTATCTCCGAAATGTCTGGAGACGCAGACACGGAAAAGGAAATCCGGATCCCGAGAGATCTACGTAAAGGCAGGGATCCGAACCATGCCTGGGAAAAGGAGGCAAGAGCCCCACCTCCAAGTACCGTGATCTCTCCGGAGGTACAGAGCATTTCGCACGGGTAGAGGAAGTCAGGAACCCGTCTACACCCACTCAGAGTCGGGGAGGGGTGGAGGGGGGGCGGGTAACTTCCAAGAACGCGACACCTGTCCAGGGAAAAGGGACACTCAGTCCACAACTCACATCAGATACCGGAAGTATGTCACAATGTTCGAATGCACTTCTGCCAGCGCCTCTGTCGCCTCTCTAGGAAACTTGGAGGACTCATCATCTCAGTGGTTAGTTTGTGCCCAACGTATGGCTGACGTTCGCAAGTTCAAAAGCCTTCCCAGAAAGTCTTAGGCAGAAATGGTCCATCGTGTCCTGCAGCCACTCAGTCTGGGCTGACTTCTTTACCCCCCACTGAAGACACCTACCGCTTTCACCGGATCGTGCCCGGCACTATGTTCCCTAGGACCTTGGTCCTCGGAACTCCCAGATGTAAGGATCTTTCCCTGGAGCCTTCAGTGAGATTCATCAATTTATCCCTAACTAACGTCTTCAGACACAACCAGGCCCCTGGGACGAATGATATGGGGCCGGGAATCTAGGCACAGGCATACTCAGAGCTGCTCCTCCTCCGAGCCCTGGTTATGTCTCTCTGAAGATGGAAGGCTTTCAAAGCAAAAAAAGGTACCCCGGGTCTGATATTATAATATCTGGAGGATACAAATTGTTCGGTTATCTTTACTCTGCCCTGGCAGCGCTACCGCAAGGGTCAGAAGCAATAATCAGCATCCACCTGAGAAAAGCGGCAATAACAGGCGCAGATGTTGGCTTGCTCTTCATTGTTTTAAATGTTTAAGTAAATCAAGTCTCTCTGAATAACTTAATCACTAGCAAGTTTTGGGCTTACAGATCCCTGACTACATACCCTTCTATACTGAATTTGCAGAAAGCAGTGGTGGTGATAGGAGGCCACCACTACCCCCATCCCCATCCCCTTAGTCAATGATCTTGAGGCAACTGATGAATATGACAGCAAGGTCATCTGTAGCAGTTTGTCTTTGGCACCATGCAATGGTAAGAGTGTTCTGACTCCACAGCCAACAGATTATGTGGATTAAATGTAGTAATTTATGAAACTATTTGGCACAATGTCTGGCCCTCCATTCATCCTAGCTACCAGCTTAAAATGGCTCACCCTCTGCCCTATCGCTGCAAGCTTCTGATCCAGTACCCTATCTTCCCACTTTCCTCTACAATACAAGGTCTAATACCCTACTCCATCAGTCCCAATACCGCTCCGGTGCTCCATCTTGTTTGGTAAACCATTCACCTAATACGTTTATCTTAGGTAACTAGCTATGTTAACAGTGGGTTTAATTTGGGGGAGGGAGGTCCTTTTGTTTTGTTTTTGTAAACATACTGTCCCACCCTTTCTTACCTAATGCAATAGATCTGTTATTGGGATTTACCCTGGTCACATTTTTGTTGTTGCTGTTGTTTGCAGATGCCCAAAATGGATCTCAGGGCTCCAAATTTCAATCTTTGTTCACAGTTGGTTTTATTTTTAAAATTTTCAATGTGATTAAAAAATAGAAAAATCACTACAAGTGCTTGAAATTTGGAGCCCTGAGATCCATTTTGGGCATCTGCAAACAACAGCAACAACAAAAATGTGATGGAAAGAGAAAAAGGAAAAACAAAATTTGAGAACATAAATACTCAGAAGACAAAATTTGATGCTAAGCCTTGGGCTTCACTTTCCTCATGTATATATGAATGGGTTAAACTCCAGAAAAATCTCCTTTTAAAGCTAATATTCTCCTACCAAACAAAGATCAAAGTCATTCCAAAAGTGTTCAAGGCCCTCTCAATCTGGCTTCCACCTACCATCTCCCACTCCTATACGTCCTTGAAGTAACTCTGTAATTCAGACAAACTGGAAAACTACTGGTTTTTGAGCATATCTTGGATGGGCTTTGCCTCACCTTGTTCCCTCTGCCTAGAACACTTTTTTCCACCCTCCATCTCCCTCTACAGAGAATCTTCTTACCCTCAATTACTAGCTCAACATTTAACTAATGACAAAAGGTATACTGGTATATATTTTGTATTTCAAAATTTCTCCACAGAAAATATTTTATATTTTATAATAACTTTGACTTTAGATAGACCTTTATTTTAAAATCTCCTTGGAGATAATTTTTGTTGTTTGTAAAAAAATATGAAACAATCATCCACTATAAATTATAATTATGTTTTTTAAATGAAAAGTATCATCAGATATAGAAAATAGGAGTTATTTCCAAATATAAAATATAGAAAGAGACTTGATACTCCTAGAATCCTGATTTAATCAAAATTACAGTGAAATAGAGTCTTCAGGGCTCTATCTACAGCTCTAGGCAGATTTGGTTGCAAGATTCTCAGCCATTCCTGATGTAGTATCCACTGTTCTGCATAGTGCTAAAATGAGTTCTGGGCTATCCTCAAGAACCAATATGGTTATTTAATTGGATTTGAACTGAAATTTCTTACACGTTGCTCAGCTGTAGAACTGTGACCACTTTGCTCTTTCAAACTAGAATTTTTAAGAGGATAAGAAGGGGTGGATACTGATAAGAAGGGGAGAATGGTGGTCCAGGGAACCTGAAAGGAGTGCAAGGAGAGAGCAACTTCATGGGTTGCATAAAACGAGCCAGGATAGAAAAAAAGAGGAGAGAACGAGGGAAATTTAAAAATGTGAAAGGGAGACAACTAAGGACTTCTAGCCAGGAAGGACTGAAATAGTTATAGAAGCAGCCAAGGTTTACATGCCATTATGATTAGTTAAGTCAAATATTATTTCTCAACTAATGAGGAAATGTACATCCTAGATAAGAGAATCAGCACAGTATCAGAAAAAAAGGGGAGTTAGTTTGGTAAACTGTCATTTTAATCATATTAAGCATCACTGCATTCTAAGTAGTACATTTTCTCTACAGCATATGTAATAACTTCTGTTTCTTAGTATTTTTATCAGTTGTTGAGAAAAATGAGAATTTTTGAGAAGCTATAAAAAACAAGCACAAAACAAACCAAACAGCCAATGTTAAGTTTCGGGTATAAAAACTCGCTCCATTAGAAATACATCCTTTAAAAGGCTGACCTGTTCATATTTTAAATCTTTTTAAGTCCTGATGTAATAGAATTATCCAAACATGTTGTTTCAACATATGAAAAGGCATTTAAGATACTTATGAACTCAGAATATTATAGTATATGCTTACATCATTTTATGGAATATATATTTACTTGGGAAGTTAATTTTACTTCAAAGTTAATTCTACTATATTTTTCTTAACATCACTCTAAAATCCATATGTATTTCTCTTGGAAATAATTTAACTTCAAGACACAATAAAAAATATTCTTGAGGAAATTTAAGATTTTTGATAATACACACAATTAGCCACAAGTAGTTACACAAACAGTTCAATATGTTAGCTATAGGAATATATGATAGAAACTAATACACTACACTGAAAAACACTACTTATCACTTCTCCATTTCTCTATAGAAGAATCATGTGCAATTCTAGTTGCCCACACCTTGTTTCCTAACTCATGTGAAAGCTGTTAGCTTTTAAATGAAAAGGACTTGACTTCAACTAAACTGGGGAGAAGAATGAAACAGAATGTATAACATTTTAAAATGTGATTTTTCATCTATAGTAGTTTGTTAAATAAATGGAGCACTAACAAATGAAATGCTATTCACCTGTATAAAGAATAAGGAATTTCTTTCTGTATGATGTGGAAATTTCTAAAGATTATATGCTTTCATGAAAACAAGATGTATAAACAATACACCATCTTTCTGTGTAATGGAAGAAATGAGATTATATAGTGATTTTTTTCTTTCTTTCTTTCTTTTTTTTTTAAGAGACAGAGTCTCACTCTGTCCCCCAGGCTGAAGTGCAGTGGTGCGATCATAGCTCCTCACTGTAACCTCAAACTCCTGGGCTTACCTGATCCTCCCACCTCAGCCTCTCAAAGTGCTGGAATTACAAGTGTTAGCCAGGGCACCTGGGGTATATTTTCTTATATTTACATAAAGAAACACTGAAAGATACATAAGAAACTAGTAAAATGGCTACCTATAAGGGGAAAGAAGGGAACCTTTATATATTGTTTTGATTTTTGAACCAGGTAAAGAATGATCTTTTTAAAAAAGCCCTAGTAAGTAAATTAAATTTTAAAAGTTAAAAATAAATGATCACTACAAAAATAAATAAAATGCTTCCTATGAAGAATAAGTGAGGAAAGTCTTTCCTGGACTCCACTGAAAATTAAATGGAGGAGTTGTGCATTTATTGAAACATATATAGCAAAATCTCAGTGACTTATAAATTCTTTAAGTTCCATATACTTGTAATTTCTATTTGGTGATATATTCTTCCAGCAGCTTAGTAGAAAGAGCATTTCACTAGGAATAAAGGGACAGGGTTCTATTAATAGTCACAGCTCTGCTATTATATGGCTGTATGATCTTGGTTATTTCCCAGAAACTCCTTTGCCCTATCTAGCAAATAAGGGCAGCCAGAAGTGATATCTAAGGTCCCTTACAGTGATTCTATTATTCTTAAGTTACCCTCTGTGTACTGAGTCTTCCAAACCAGATTGTTATCACTAAACGTTTTCCATTTCTTTGCCTCCTGGGCCTAGTATAAAGCTGTGTGAAGATTTAATCAGTGTTAAGGGAAAGAAATTTTTGTATGGATGGCATTGGTATTAATAGCAATCAATAGTGAATGCCAAGAAGTGTGGAGGTTCACAGTCAACACAAAAGACTGATCATATTCTTCTCTTTACTCTTGTATATGTTTGAAATTTTCTATACAAAAAATTAAAGAAAGAAGAAAAAAGGTAAAAACTGACAATGTTCATTCTATGTTATGGGAAAAATATAAAGAGCCCTATATTTTCAAAACAAAGATATGAAGTGAGATAGCAGATTTTTAGCTAAATTTCTTGGCCTCTGCACAAATTTAAAATCATGAGCAGTATTTGTTATGACTAGCCACTGAGCTGCTAATATCATATGGCTGTTTCAATTCCTTGGTTCCTGACTGAAGGCTAAATTACTAAAAATCTATAGGGAGAAGGTTTTTGTTCATTTACATGGGAAGGTTCATTTGCCCGGTTTTGTAGGTTAAAAAGCAAATTATCATATCTTATGTGAATGGAAAGAAGTCAGGTGGCTTACATTATCAATTTTACTACAATTATTTTTAAATTAATTTTTACATATTTAGTGAATTGCCTTTGACATTATTTTGTACTCAGGCTGCATATAATTAAACTGTTTTTTTTTTAGAGACAGGATCTCACTATGTGGCCCAGGCTGGTCTTGAACTCCTGGCCTCAAGAGATCCTCTCCCGTCTCGTCCTCCCAAAGTGCTGGGATTATAGGCATGAGCCATTATGCCCAGCTTATTTTTAAACTTTTTAAAAAAGTTTTTAAAAACTAGAATGAAAAAGTTTTCCTGAAATACTCTAGAAAACTTTTCACTGGTGTGTGTGACATTAGGTATACCGCATATAAAAGGAGGTCAACACAAGAAGCCATATTCAGTATTGCAAAGCTGTGGATGTCACTGGCCACAGAGAATTTGACAGATGTATTTAAGATATAATGCTTCTCTCAGCATATAAATAAGAGCATTTCCTGGCTTTCCCTGGAACTTTCTATGCTAAAGAATTAAACTATTATTGTTCTCTCAGGAACAAAATAAGAAATAATATCCTTGCTACCTTGCTTAGTGGTCTGATGTCAGGAAATTTTGCCCTACCTGTTCCAAGGTGTTAGCTCGATTCAGCCATAGGGTGGACTTTCCGATGCTGGATGAGGTTGCAATGGTAAATGAAGTTCTTGCCACATTCTTCACATTCATAAGGTCTCTCTCCAGTGTGAATTCTGTGATGTTTAATGAGGACAGAACGTCGACTAAAACTCTTACTGCACTGATTACACTGGTAAGGTTTTTCCCCAGTGTGGATTCTGAGGTGATGGAAAAGCCCGGCGTTCTGGCTAAAGGCCTTGCCGCACATGCTGCACTGGTACCGCTTCTCCCCAGTGTGGAGTCTCTGGTGCTGGAATAAGCCTGACCGCTGGCTGAAGGCTCTCCCACACTCATCACATTCATAGGGCTTCTCACCCGTGTGCGTTCTTTGGTGCTCGATAAGGATAGAATTCTGGGTGAAGCTTTTTCCACATTCGCCACAGATATAGGGTCTGTCTGCTGAAGAGCCTCCCCGTTGCCTTTCCGATCTGCCCTCATGGTCACAGGTGTCTCCACAGGCAGGCATCTGAGTAATATCACCATTCAATTTTCCAGAAACTTGTATGAGAGATTTTATTTCCTTAGAAATCTCCCTCTTTGGGGCTAACTCCACATTCCAAGTCCTAGCCTCATCATCTGAAATAATGATAAATGAAAGATAACATGAAATATGATAATATTCATAACAACAGAAAAAAAGTGGCCATAAGAGTGGGTGGAAGGGGACAAGCAGCCACTTTTTCTGTTTATTTTCCCACTCTAAAACAGCTATACCCAGACTCAGAAAGATGTCCTGTATCATAACTGCCTGTTTAATTACCTGCCTCTCCCACCAGATTGTAAACTATGTGAGATAAGGGACCATGTCTGCTTTGTTCATCACTGTATCCCTAGTACCTGGCACAGTGCCTGGCATATAACAGACACTAAAAAAATGTGTTGAACTTGATAAACATTCAGGGAATGAGGTAGGCTCCCTGAGGAAATTCTAATCCTCACCAATCTCCTGAACCGGGCACACCTCTTGCAAATTGCACGGAAGCTGCTCCTCCAAGGTTTGGAACTGGCCACTTGATGACTCCTGAGCTGCTCCTAGACTTGCCTTCTCCTTTATGAACTCTTCCTGCTCATGAGCATGGGTCAGGACCTGGTAGAACAAGGACAATTGGGAACCAAATATCAGAGAGGACATTGCAAGGAGGCCTTCTCAGGACCACTGAATAGAAAAAGAAGGACCAAGAAGTCGGCAAAGAATAAACAGAGGCAGAGAGATTAAAAGCTTACAACAGATCAAATCTGGCATAAAAAAATCCTCCTCCTCCTCTTCCTCTTATTACACTGAAACCCGATTCGTGTTCCTATAGAAACCCCTATTCTTCCATTTTCCCACCTGTTCTCCTGGCTCGTCCAGCTCTCGCTCCAAATCCTCCAGCATAGTCACTGCCTCCTCTCCACTCGCAGGGCGGTGCTCTCTCACCCAGGCCTGGAGCTCCTCAGGCAAGATGGTCAGGAACTGCTCTAGCACCAGGAGCTCCAGGATCTGCTCCTTAGTGTGCATCTCTGGTCTCAGCCACTGATGGCAGAGCTCTCGGAGTCTTTGAAGAGCCTCCCGGGGCCCAGACGTCTCTTGATAACAGAACTGCCTGAAGCGTCTACGAAAGATCTCTGTGGTATGAGAGTTATTTCTTGACAGGCCTGATTCTGGCCCACGTGAATGGTCCTCTTCTTCTTCCTTTACCTTCGCTGTCAGAGAACCCTCCTGCATCTCTGCAGTCTGAAGGGCCAAGGTTGTGGCCATTCAGAAAAAGAATCTATTCTTGATAATTCCTCCTTGATCTTTTCTTCTGGAAACCCTGAGATCTAAAAAATAATTTGCAGAGAAAAAATATATTAAAATGTGGAAAACCTCATGACAGGAGAGACTGGGAGTATTTATACTAAAATCAGTTGCTTTCTCTCATGAAGAATATTGAATGGTTGTTAATGATGAGGACTATCCAAATACTGATGTAGGTAATATGGGAAGGAATATGGGAAGGAAAACAGAAATGAAACAAAGAAACTTCCAGTTTATTGAAGGAAGGGACCATTTTGATCATCCTGAATGAAACAGGTCAAATCAGCTTGAGTATACTGGGTCTCCATTTGAATGGCAAGATACTAGATTTGCAGTAAGTTTTTAGTTCAGTGAAGGTAAACAAGCACTTTGGGCCCAAGTGGTCACAAATGACACTAACAATCAAGGACAAAAGGGAAACAAAATGGAAGATGGAGGGAGAGGAAAAGTATACAAAAAGACATAATGAGAAACTTCACAAATGCACTTGGGAGGAGAGGCAGAGTTCCTCCAGTTAGGTGAGGTGTGGAGTAAAATGATCTACATTTGAAGTGTGGAAGGTCTAGGATTAAGACATGATCCTCCAGGTACTCCCTCCAAAGTCGTGGGCTTCATGTTTTGAGCCCTCCTAAATCTATAAAATAGAAATCCTAAAGCCAACACTGCCTATCTTTCTGGGTTGATATAAAGATAAAATGAGATCATGGACAAAGAGCACAAAGAAGCTGGCAGATTAGTAAACTCTAAAGTATTGTAAATTACCACTGTTGTTATTTTTCTTATAAATGTTCTTGAAAGACTAAATGAATATCCTAGTGATCGAAGCATTAAGGCAAAAGAATCAGAAAGCAGTTGACTGCAGTGGTCTTGGTTCAAAGACATTAAAATGAAAGAAATATTAGTTCTAATACTTTAAAACAGGAATAGGATTTGAGCTTTTTCTTGCTCTTTAATTTATTGGAAACTCTCTTTGAAGCATCTTGAAGGTACAGAGTAGGCAATTTTATGGAAAATAAAATTACTGCTGAGACAAATGTCTATGATCACTTAAAGTTTATAAACAATCTTAACTAGGATAGCAATTAATGAAGGCAATGTTCTGAAAGAAAATTATGTGATCTAGTGATTTCTAACCACCACTTTTGAGCAGAGGCTTTCAAACTGTTATGATGAGGACCCTCAGCAAGAAATATTTTATATTATAACCCACAACACACATACACATGTATATGAGTATATATTTGTGCATGTATGAGAAACACACACAAATAATTAAATAATTTCACAAAACACTATGTATCCTTACTTTATGTGCCATGCTATTATTTTTTTAATCCTATTTCATTTTTAAAAAACCCCCAAAACCTGGTCACAACCCACCACATAGATTTTATGACCCACAAATGAATCATGACTTGTAGATTAAAAATGTTGTTTTAAGAAAAATTATAGTAATTCACTGCAAATATTAATCTAATCTCGGGTGTTGACCTGCATCATGAAATTAAATAACTAAGAATAGGGTATTTAAATCTTAAGTGAACATTGATCACATTACAATTAGAAGAAAAGTTATTGTCACTATTGGTTATATTTATCAAAGGGGAAAAAACTACTAAGGTAGGACAACATTCTTCTGAGTAGCCTGCAACATAATCCTCTCCACAAATTTAATACATATATAATATATATATCATTAATATATAAATATAAATATATAAATTATTACCTGTATTTGGGGAATGGAGGGGACAGAATGAGGAGTGGGGACAACTGGTGATAAATGCCATAGAGAAAATAAAGGTAAAGGAGACAGGGAGTAAGGGGAAAGAAAGGTTGCTATTTTATGTAGTCAAGGAAGGCCTTGTTGGTAAGGTAATAGTTGAGCAGACCTGAAGGAAGTGAGAAGCAAGTCATATGACTATCTGCAGAAAGATTGTTCCATGCAAACAGTAAGTGAAAATCCTTGCAGGTGGGAGCATGTCTGTGTTCTTCAAGGAACAGCTAATTGAACAACGTGTCTGGAGAAAGAAAGTAAAAGGGAAAGTGATAGCAGATAAAGCAAAGAGCTTGGGAGCAGATGAGGAAGGCTGTGGTATGGGCTCTGGTTTGTGCTCTGAAATGTGGAAAGCCGTTGGAGGTTTTGAGGAGAGGGGTGACAAAATTTTACTTACATTTAATATAAAAGCATAACCCTGGTTGCTGTGTTAATGACAATGAGAAAAAGTGGAAGCAGGAAGAGAAGTTATAACAATAATCCAGGGAGAAATAATGATGGCTTGAAACATGGTCTGTTGAATTTGTTCCAGAGTGAGAAAGTTTTGCAGTACAAATATCAAATAGGTAAATTCAGAATATGTGCTCTCGCATTACTCAATAAACCCACCCTGGGTTCAAAGGATTAAACAACCACTCACACTTTCTTTTTCTTTTTTTTTTTTTTTCTTTCCAATCTTTCAAGCTTCTACAAAATGTTTTTTCCCTATTTGCCACCTGTTCCACTTGGTTTCAAGTCAAAGTTTTTCCATTCACAGACAATGCAGCTGAAGCTCTGAGCTCTTCCCATAGAAGATCATTTCAGGTATGTGTTATTAGACATTTTCCGGTATGTGTTGGTTCAAATCTTCACTCAGTTTCATGAAAATCAATTTCCCTTTATTCTCTGTATATACTGGGTTTCATTCTTGTTTGTTTGTTTGTTTTTTGCTTTCCTTCACCTGATTTTGCTTTTATCTGGTAGCCCGAATACCCAGATCCTTGTACCAGCACATCTTAGTTCTTCTTTGAAGATTGCTTCCCAATATTTTCACAATCCTGTCCCCCTGTTCACAAATGTAGTTACTAATCTCCCATTTAGCATTGCAACCTTAATGTTTATGCCAGCTATATAATTAGCATAATAATCTCCTCTACCTTAAAAAAATACATCTGCATTTTAAAGTTGGTTTCTCCTAGAGCTTCAGCAAGCTTAACACCCTAAATCTACCATTGTTTTCGTGGAGAAGTGCTCTTTACCAAGGATATGCATGTCAGAGAAGACTAAGCAACACACAGTACAAATGTGCCTTTATCACAGTACATCCCCCTACACTTACCTCTGCTGTTACCATCTATGGCTCTCCACTTACTGAATAAATTTCCAAACACTCAAGCCTGGCTTAAGACCAGTCAGAACTCTAGCTTCCACTGGCTTCACTATTGTTTTCCTCTATTCCACATGCCAAAACTGTCGGGTCTAGTCAGGCTTTTTTTCTCACTATTCTTTAATCATGCTTCTCTCATCCTTGTGCCACGTCCTTGCTCTTGCCTTCTGCCTTTACTCAAACCCTAGCCAATCTCTGCAGCTTGATTCAAATTTCACATTCTTTCTGAAGTCCTCTTCATCTGTTTCAGCTTGCCCTCCTCCTCCTGCCAGCTCTTATGTCATATACTATATAAGCCTTACCTTTTACCCTCTCTTACAATCTTGTACTGTTATTTTTCTTTACAACTATTTTTTTTTTAAATCCCAAAAGTACAGAGGAATATAGAATTCCTTCACCAAGTTCTGCTCCCAGAATAGTGTATTGCAGATTGGAATGTATTCTTTCATTTTCTGTGCATTTGCAATCATACACATACATGCACACAAATACACAGAGATGATAAAAAGCCCATATTTTTTCTATTTATCTGAAATAAGTAGAAGGTAGTATGAGGTGACAGAGAACCCAGACAAGCAGATCTGTGAATTCTGACTTACTGACAAAGTGATCTTGGGCAAGTGACTTGATTGATTTTTCCAAGCTTCAAGCTCATGTATGAAATGAAGACAACAACAACTACCTTGCAGCCACGCCTAATCCTAGCACTCTGGGAGGCCAAGGCAGGAGGATCACTTGAGGTCAGGAGTTTGAGACCAGCCTGAGGTCAGGAGTTTGAGACCAGCCTGAGGAAGAGAAAGACCCCATCTCTACTAAAAATAGAAAATTAGCCTGGTGTCATGGTGTACACCTGTAGTCCCAGCTACTTGGGAGGCTGAGGCAGGAGGATCACTTGAGCCTAGGAGTTTGAGGTTGCTGTGAGCTAGTCTGACACCACGGCACTCTAGCCTGGGCAACAGAGCAAGACTCTGTCTCAAAAAACAAACAAACGAACAAAAAAACTACCTTGCAAAGTTATTGAGAATATTAAATGAGATAATGCATACAAAGTAATTTTGCACAAAGCGTGGCACATAAACATGCACATTAACCTTTTAATGAGATAACGTACAATTTTGGTATAATGGTGGCTTAATCAGTAGTTGCTACCTTCTCTTAGGGCCAGGACTGTAATCTTTTCTATTGCCCAAAGAAAAATATGGGTAGGCGAGTGGGTAAATACATGCACACAAACAAACAGAATGGCTGTTTCATCAGGTTTGCAGACACACTGACAGATGTACATGACTTCAGATACATACTCCTCTTCAATCTTACATCCTATTAGAAGGCCAGGACTACTGAGGTCCAAAGGAAAGACTGGATTCAAATGAGAAAAGTAACCTCCTGTGTTGCGGCTGTAAAGCTAATAGGAAACAGAGAGTGGAGTCAGCATTGCAAAGGTTTTAAGAAAATGGGCTTTGGGGCCAAACTGCCTGGATTTGAATCCTGACTACACCCTTTATCAGCTGTATGTTACTTCTTGGATGTTACTTATTTCTTGGCTGTTAAAGAAGGGAAGGTACAATCTACATAATAATAGTGCCTACTTCAAAGAGTTATGAGAAGTAAATACTTGGAAAGGGCTTAGAACAGTGCCTGGCTGGCATACAGTACGTGCTACTTAATTATTCATACAAAAAAAATCAACAGATAGCAAAAGCCTTTATACTATGTGAATCAGACTAAATACAAATCAGACTAAGATGCTGTGGCTTATTTTAAAACTATCCCTGCTCATTATTTCAAATAAGTCCATAGTAGAGAATAAGACATCGGAAAATACAAACATTCCTCTATATCGCGTCTATTCGGATAAGAAGCGGATAGGGAAGAGTTCAGGGGGCCACTAGTATTAGGGCAGAGAGGTTGAAGAGCTCAGGAGTAGACATGGGGCGGGGGAGAAAGGGTAGGGAGCAAGGACGCTGACTTTAAGTCAAAAAGGCCCTTCCAGGCTCCGGAGCAGCCTCCTCTGCCCCTCACCTGCCCGGCCAAGCTCTGGCCAAGAAGCCCTCGCTGCCAACTCCCCACAGCCAGTCCGGGGTCGCAGCGCACAGACTGGCCCTTCCGAAGGCCCTCAGCAGTAGCCCGAATCCGAAGCTCACCGAGGCATCAGTGAGAGAAGACGCCACGTAACCAGATCACATCACCTCTGTACCATTGGCAACTGCAGCCCAGAGAATGACAGACTACAAAGGCCGGAAGTGAGTCACAATGGCACGCTCACTGCAGCGCTGCGCTTCTCAGGCTGCGTTCCTTCTAGGAAGCCCGGAGGTTTCCACACCTCTGTGGTCGGCACGCTGACTCCCCGCTCCAGATGCAGTGAGGTGCTAGGAGGCACATTCTCTTCCAGCGGGCAATACAATAATAGCTAATATAGTGCTTTACACATAATAATTCATTTTCTCTGCATAACAACCCTGTAAGTTAGGTACAATTATCCATTTAACAGATGGGGAAACTAAAGCACATTTTCATTTATTAGTTATCATTCCCTGCAAGGAAAACCTTTCCTTTGCTCTCTCTCATTTTATCATGATAAACTCATGTGTTCTTTTAAAATTCAAGATTATAAACAGTTACTGTCCGTATTATTTCGATGGTCAAAGTATTTCAAATTTGATCAGTTGGAGCCCTTTCAAACTGGCTTCTATATCCTTCGGTAAGTCCCCAACAGTTTTTGTGCACTTTCTCACACAAGATATTCCAGGCTCATCTAATACTTTCCTACCCTAGACCTGAAATCACCATTGCTCCATGAAGCCACAGTTGTTACTAGTGGAGAATGGTATACAGAAACCAAGATCTGAGTTTTGGGCAGTGGAGAAGCTCATCACTACTGGGATATATCATTGCTTCTAGGCCCTGTCAGGAGGCAAGAGCTGGAATATACATGATGTGGATTTTACAGGATACCTTCTATTCAAAAATAACTCAACAGAATTGTTTTTTATTTTCACCACCACACATTTGTTTTTCTTTTTTCCCACAGTAAAACCCTGACTCCCAAAAGCATCAATATATTCACTCAATTCACTCTATCTTATAAACAAAATAGTTTCAAAATTACAATATCGATACATCACTAGCAGCAACATACCTGCTATGTAGAATTCAAATTTCTTTGTTTTATTTGTTCTTGAATTATATCCCATTAAGGAGTATAATCAGAGTATTGTATATATACCATATTTGAATTAATTCTTTTCTCTGTGTGGTTATGTTATAAACTTGATATACAGTTAGGATCATTTGTTTCTGTTTATATTCAATTTCAAGGTTTGCTTTTCTTTCATTCCTTTTGAATTTTTTTTGAAAATACAAAACAATTACTTAGTTCAAAATGAACATTATATAAAAAGATATATTCTGAGTTTTGCTTCCATCCCTAACTCCTTTACCCCATATATATATATACATATATATGTATTCATATCCCATTTTCATTAGTGTTTTATTTATCCTCTTCATCTTTCCTTCCTTCTTCCCTCATCCCTTCCCTCTTTTCTTTTTTCTTGCAAAAATAAGAATTTATCTCCTTTACCCCTGTACGTTGTTACATTATATACACTCTTTCACATCTTGCTTTACCATTTAACAGAAAATCCTGGAAATTATTTTAAATCTGTTCATAGAAATAATCTTCTTTGTTTTTCACACTCGTATAATAATCCATTGTTTGAATGTACCATCATTTTCTTCTGCCAGCCTCATAGGGATGGATATTTGGCTTCTCTCCAGTATTTTGCTTTAGCAAATAATACTACAGTGAACAATAAGAGAGAGGAGAGAAGAGAGAAAGGGAGGTCTTTGTAGTTTTATCATTTTGTACTCTCAACAGCAAAGTGTGAGAGTGCTTATTTTCATGCAGCCTCATGAACTGCATGTTTTCAGGCTTTTGAATTTCGGCAATATGATAGGTCCTTGGGTATTTCTTAAAGAACTACACACCCAATGCTGGAATCCCTGCTAAAAATGGATCCACAATGCCAAATGTTAGCAAGGATTATGGAGCAATGGGAATTTTCATACACTGTGAGACTATAAATTGGTGAAACCATTTTTGGAAAACTGTGGCATATCTACTAAAATTAAATATATGCGTATTATATTACCTAGCCACCAGAAATGCCTATATGCTCATATCGAAAGATATGTCTTAGCAGCATTTTTCTGTGATAGCTTCAAACTGGAAAAACCCAAATGTCCATTAACAGTAGGATGGATACAAAAATTAAAGTTTATTCATACAATGGAATATTATGCAACAATGAAAACAAATGAATGACAGCTACAAATCACACTGACAAATTTCACAAACATAATAATGAGTGAAAGAAGCCAGACATTAAAAAAACACATACTTCATGATTTCATTTACAGAAAGCAGTAACACCTGATGTTAGAAGTCACAACAAAGAAGAAGAAAGGAAAGTTTAGGAGGGAGCACAAGTGGGGCCTTCTGGAGCACTAGTCATGGTTCTATTTCTTGACTTTGGTGGTGGTTATGTATTTACCATTATTACAATTACCTATGGTATTCAGTACAGTACCATGTCTTACAGGTTTGTAGCCTAGGAACAATAGGCCATACCATAAAACCTAGATGTGCAGTAGGCTGTATCTAGGTTTGGTTTCATTTTGCAATATTTTATTTACCTGTCCACATATGGTTTGTGTATTTTTTAATTATATACATACTTCCATAAAATTTTTTTAAAAATTCAAACCATTTTACAGTTGAAGAAACCAAGACTCAGAGAAGTGAAGTGTGTCACTGAGGTCAGCAGAGCTAGGACTCAAATCCAGGTCTCCTGATCAGCTAGCTTTTTTGGCTTTGATGGGTCAGTTAGCCATATGGATATTAAAAGGGCCATTTCTTTGGTTGCAAGGTTAACTTAGTGTCCATTAGACAAAAAAACATGTATGACAATCTTACTCAGTTATTCCACCTTATGTGAAACATATCCCAAATAGAGGTAGAGGTGGCCTTATATATACAGGTCATGCACTGCACATCATAACATTTTGGTCAATGATGGACCACATATATGACCGTGGTCCCACAGAATTATAATGGAGCTGCCCTATACAGGTATACTATTTTAAAATCTGTTATACTATATTTTTACTGTACCTTTTCTATGTTTAGATACCCAAATACTTACCTTTATTACACTTGCCTACAGTATTCAGTACAGTAACATATCATGTAGGTTTGTAGCCTAGAAGCAATAGGCCATACCACGTAGCCTACGTGTGTAGGAGGCTGTATCTAGGTTTGTGTAAGTACACTCTATGATGTTAAAACAATGAAATTGCTTAATGATGCATTTCTCAGAACATATCACTGCTACTGACACATGACTGTATATATATCTAAAGTCTAAATTGACCTAAAATTATTATAAAAGCCACAAGGTAATAAATATGGTTACAATGAAACATGAAGCATTTTTTAAAATAAGGGTAATTAATAAAAATAGAAGAGATCAGAAAATTCTAAATACACTGACAAAAATTACATATTTATTTAGCAATCTCTCTAAATAGACAATGTGAAGAAATAAAAATAATTCTTAAATT
Source organism: Avahi laniger (assembly GCA_963575035.1). Lineage (NCBI taxonomy): Eukaryota > Metazoa > Chordata > Mammalia > Primates > Indriidae > Avahi > Avahi laniger. The sequence goes on along the minus strand of CAUYSK010036956.1, from coordinate 945 downwards.
AGGAAGCTAGGAGTCTAGGGGAAGTTTTTTCTTAAAAAATATCTTTTGGGTTCACACTTGTAATCCTAGCACTCTGGGAGGCCCAGGCAGGAAGATCACTTGAGCTCAGGAGTTCCAGACAAGCCTGAACAAGAGCAAGACACCATCTCTAAAAAAGAAAATAGAAAAGTTAGCCAAGTGTGGAGATGCGCACCTGTAGTCCCATCTACTTGGGAGGCTGAGGCAGGAGGATTGCTTGAGCCCAGGAGTTTGAGGTTGCTGTGACCTATGATGACACCACTACACTCTAGCCAGGGCAACAGAGAGAAACTCTGTCTCCAAAAATAAAAAAAATTTTTTAAAAGTCTTTTGATACCATTTTAAAATGGATTTAAACTGTATTTTTCTCACAAAGATTTTTAATACTATTTAATACTATTATTAAAGGAAGCTTGGTAAGGTAAGGGACCTCTCACTCAGGGTTTTCTCCATTCTTATTCCTCATTTCCTCTTTTCCTTCTCCTTGCTCCTTGCTCCGTCTCCTTCTCCCCTTAATATCCACGAGAACACCATTGTATCTCCTGGTTCTGATTGTGCTCCTTGCATCTCTTATCATCATTCATTCATCTGTCCACTTACCTTTCAACACACATTTATTAAGTGTTGGTACTTGCACTTCAGAACTTAAAATGTCATACCTTTATTTGGGATTGGGACAGAAACTGTTGTTTGCCTCCTAAATAAGTATTCTCTCCCTTTTATCCCAATCTCTATTTGTGTACATTGGCACCTGAAACAAAGATTATATTTCTCAGTTACCCTTGTGGCCAAGTGTGGTCACGTGAACAAATTCTGGCTCATTAGATATAAGAGGAAATGTATGCATTCTGAGAAGTCTCCTTGAAAAATGCCAACTTAGCTGGGAGAGTCCCTTTTTTGCCCTTCCTGCTGATTGGAATACAGAAT